>CABFVX010004091.1:34106-72399 GCA_902151425.1 Timema shepardi | reverse complement strand
AACTCTTGAAGGTGACTATGAAATATTTAAAAAAATATTTATGCTTCATAAACATTAATTTTATTAAATTGATCCATTAAGGCTATGATGTTTATTTACTGTCTCAAAATATAAATAAGGTAATGATTGTATAAACATTATTGACATGTTCATCTACTGACATTTTTGGCTGTTTAATCATTGTTTAAATTTGTGGTACATGCATAAAATGAAATTCAGAAATCAAATGACACTATTATTAGTAATTTAATAATTTGCTTATAAATTGTTAACATATTTACTTGCAAATGCAAGAATTTATTGATTGTATTATTTAAAATATTTGTCCTATTTCCTAATTGTTCAAAATATTCAACAAATGTTACTTGTTAAAAAATGAAATTTTCTTTAGTGAGTGTTAATACAATATGTAAGTGTATAGCAAGTACATTTTAAAAAATTGTTGTGGTTAAATTAGTATTAATTGGAAAATGTTTAATCATATTTTTAGTATGCAAATAAAATAAATACTTTGTGTGTTATTAAATTAACAAATTTCAGTGGATACATGAGGGACTGATGTAATTTTTATCAGGTTAAACTTATGTATATTAAAAATAGAAAGCACATAATTTTTAGTAAATTATGACATGACATGAGTGTAGTATTTTAAGAGTTACTACTTGGAAAACACAATACTTTCATAGTTAAGTGTATGTAGGGTTATTTTGTGCCTATTGTTCAATATCGATAGAAAATTAGCATTTAAGTAAAACAAACAAAAACCACAAATATTAAAATGTTGAAGCTGGAACAAAATAAAAATGTGTGAAAATGTGGTTTTGTGTTGGGCATAAAATAAAGACCATAATTTAATCAAATTTCAAATTTGTTTTTTTATTTGTTAAAAACTTTTTTTAGCAAAATGTATTTTTAAAATTCTAATTGTTGCTATGTGTCTAGTGTGTTAATGAACGTATTCACCTTATCTTAAATGTTCTAGCTCTTAATAATATAATACCAATGTTCATTGAAATAACAGACAGAACTGACAAAAATCAATGGAACGCACAAAAAAACAACACAAAAACTAATAATTCTTTGAATAAGAAGCAATCAAATATTTATATAAATAAACTAGTAGTTAAGAGGAGAGGAGAATTTCATATAATCTTGAGAATAGATATAAATATATATATTTTTGTTTGGAAATGTTATATTATGAAAAGAAAATCATGTATAACTTTTGAGAGAAATTATGGCTTAGAAGAGAAATTAAAAAAATATATTATGAAAGTAAAAATTATAAACTTAACACTATAGACAAATGAGTATCTTTGTTAAGGATTCAGAGAGTATTAAAAAAGAATTAGAATATAATTTTGAAAGTTTAATAATTTAATTTGAAAAACAATACCAAACAATATTATTTTTAGCACCACCAATACCCTACATAAAATTTGTATGGACAGTCACTTTAGTGTCACCATGTGTGGTCCGTATCCCCCGAGTGATGTCACAACAATGTATTATTATTACTATTATTTCTAATGGACATTATATCAGTAATATCAGTTTAAGTATCACAATAAATATTTCTTAGTACTTTATGGTAAAATAATCATATACAAAAAGTCATCAGTTGATTTAGTTAGTTTAGGTAAAATATATGTGAGTTAAAACTACATTAAAATGTGGGTTAGTCTAAAGTACAAAAGAATCAAAATTTGGTAAAAAAAAAAATATTGCCAAATGTTTTGTCATACACACATTTAACTTAATTATTTAAAGTTTTTTTTATCAACGCGTTTTATTACTGGTTCAGGTTATGTACTAATTAAGGTAAAGGTTTTAAGGATGGGGAAGGTTATATATATATATATATATATATAGAGAGAGAGAGAGATAGGAAGTGTACCCATATATGAGTGTAGGGAGAGTGGAAAACCATTTTGTAAAAACCACCTTCAGTACATTTGACCGAGATTCGAACCTCAATCTCCCAGTCATCGGCCGTCTGGTCTATTGCAAGAGTAGCGCGTTAGACCACGCGGCCGCCAAAGCCGGTTATTTGAATTTGGTCAGTACCATAATTTATAATATGATGCGCTGATGGTTCCAGTCCTATTTCAGCATGTTCACTTTTCCGACAACGGCTCAAATCACTCCTCATTTTAAGTCAAACTATCTATACAAAGACAATCTAAAAACAAAATGTTTTACATGTGTTTATGTTGTTGCGATACGATGCAATTTAACCAAAACACCTGCACCTGGCTGAGATTAACTGGCAAGCTTTTCAAAAACTGGACTAAGTGATTAAGTTAAAGTTTTGTAAAAAAAAATTTAAATTTTAATATGAAAGTACCTGTAGCCATATTTAGTGTCATAGAGGTAATCTATTTATATTGAAAGTCACTTTTTTTTAATATGCTACACATTACACATCTTACTACAGTCCAATATTAATAGGACTGCTAGAAAAGCTAACAGATCTACTTTCATATATTCATATGTCAAGTCATATGATATGTAGAAATTACTTTTGATAGATATTATCAGTTTATATCAAATAATATTAACTGTCATCAATTTTTAAAACAAAAATTTGTTTATTTTACTTAAAAGACGCTTCTTTTTAAAATTGGGGTATCACAAGTTGTATCAAAGTGTTTATATTTCATTTGATGTTTTACCGATAGTTTAAGAAAAATTATGCTGTTTCGACTAGTATCCATTTTATAGACATGATTAACTAAATAGAACACAGCACTGTTAAACATAGGTGATTCTAGTAGAATGTTATTCCGTGTAAGGTGTGAGCATTGTACAATAGGGCCCTCATATCCGCTGGTAACACGTTCCTAGATCTGCCGTGGTTACATGAAACTGCGGATAATAGTTAACTATTAAATACTGTGATACTCATGTAACACAGGCATAAATACAGTAAGGTTTAATTGATAAATTATTCACAGTAAGACATTACCATCATTAAATAAAGTAGGTGACCTGGCGGTCTAGGGGTAAGGTGTCAGACTTCTGTGCTGGCGGCCGGGGTTCAATCCTCGGTCCCGGCACATATTTATNGGTAAGGTGTCAGACTTCTGTGCTGGCGGCCGGGGTTCAATCCTCGGTCCCGGCACATATTTATCTGATTACCAAACCCTTCCTTCACCTCTGACAAGACATCTTGTGAATGTGGGGAATGCCAGGCCTACCACCGTGGTTCGGATTCCACGTTAAACTGTAGGTCCTCCATTTCATCTCACAATCACCCTACCCATTACACATTAGCGTAAGTGCGTATAACCCGAATGGGTAGTAAGACGCGGTGCTAATAATAATAATAATAAAGTACAAGATAATGTGTATTGCACACTACTTTGTTCTTTTAGTTGAAATGATCACTGATGATGATGATGATGATGATGATGATGATGATGATGATGATGATGATGATGATGATGATGATGATGATGATATGATATCACTATGCCCACGATGAGGAGATGAAGTTGGGTGATGATGTGGGCATTGTGACTTATAGACCATATTTTTTTCTTTAATTAAAGATACATCAAATTGGGCAGCGGTAAAGCGAGGATAACCGAATCAGCGGATACAGGGGGGCCCAACTGTATAGACTGTAAAAACAAAAACTATAGGTCATACCTTAAAGTGTTTTGTTTGATTCTAAATGTAAATGAAGGTTTATTCTCACTACATGAACATAGTTAAATGTGGTTCGGATGTAATTATAATTACTGGATTGTCAAAAGTTCAATCATTTACACAAGATAGACAATCTATGAACGCCCAATCCTACCCATTTCTTCCTCGACGCAAATAGGTTTATAATGTTAGAATGTAGATGAAAGTTAAAACGTGTGCATGTGTGTGGGATAGCTAATGAACTATTTGTTCTGTACATTCTAGTATGAACCTTATCGTTGTGACAGCTCAGTAAATCTGGTATGAATGGATTTTGTTCCTTTAATGGGAAGTCGGAGTGAAAAAGTTGGTAATAAAGCATGTGCTAGTTGTGTAAAAATGAACATTAAAAACACAAATGTTATAGATAAAACATTTTATTGAAACGCTACCAAATATTGTGTCACTATTGGGTTTTTTTGTTGTTTTTTTGCTTGATAAACATTTTGTGGTAGATGCTTTTCTTAACTTGGCACAGTTTTGTTGCCAACTTACAATTTGAAAATTGTCGAAAATTTGTAAGAAATATTCCAAACAAACACACTATATATATATATATATACCACACATAAGCAGGGCCCGAATTTGAATAACCTAAAAAATGAGCATAAGATGACATATAAAATGATCTAAAAAAATTCAAACTATAGCTTAAAATTTTCAAAAAATGATGTTAAAATATTAACAAAAACTTGTAATGAACGCACACAACTAAACCAAACATTATTACTTTAAAAATGTATACTAAAAATACATATGTAATGAAACCTTTTAATAACTAAAATTATTGCAGATAACTTAATTTTTTCTATAGATGTGATTTTTTTGAAAATATACTTTTGTAATCAATATTGTTAATTTGATGTGATAAAATTTCTCTTTTCAAGTACAAAATATTAATAGCCATACACTATAGCATTTATTTAAAATTGTTAAAATATGTATTGGAAAACTACACACAAGTGTTATTTGTTAAATGCTGTTTTGTATTTATTGTGTACAAGTACAGTAGCCCCATGGCTTCTTTGGTGCTGGCTGACAGCTCACAGCTGACTTCCGACAGTCAACATTTAGGTATATACATAAATTTTGACTGTCAGAAGTGACAGCTGCTAAACACATGTGTTTGCAGATCATATGGTTCGGCGTAGGGATACATAATTTGGTCTGGTAACTTTTCAAAGCCACCAGCTCTCAGCTGTGAGCTGTCAGTCAGCACCAAAGAAGTTATGGGGCTACTGTAGTTAAATGTTTACAAAATTTATAAAAATCACTTACCCTTCTTTATCTTACCTCTCAACTTTTGAGTTTCTAACAATTTACTTTACCATGATAAAAAAAATTAAAGTTTCTTAAATACAAGAAAAACTGTGTTACAAACATTGTTTATATTGTGTGTAGAATAATTTTAGTGTGTATTTGAATGTGATCAAAAACAAGAAATGAAAGATACTTTTTTTAAATAAAATAATATAAAGTGTGATTTGTAAAACGAAGATTGTTTTGTATAAAAATAAGAACCCTAATATATATATCCAATTTGTTATTAAGAATAATTTGTATAAAATATCATAAAAAAATCTACTTCATTTCATTGAAGACAAAAAAGAGAAAAAAAAACTTTTATCTTTAAAGGGAGGAAAAGCAAAAACTGCTTAGTTAATATGTAGTTGTCAACACATCTGTGTATAGGAATATATGTTTCGTTGTGCATATAGACCCAGTACGGAATCCTAATCCCTCCTTTCCGTAAAAATAATTGTGTTCTGGGAGCAATAAACAAATATTTAATAACTAACTACTGATACAAATAGTTACAGCCTATCAACAATGATAGATAAGATTTCAAAAAAAAAAAGTTTTAACTTATTACAAATTTGGTGTGCAAGTTGATTTCTTGTCGAATAAAACATAAACTTTCAAAATAATATAATTTTGAAACTTTTATTTTTGTGATTTTTGTATTAATTCTTTAAGTTTTTTTTTCATATACTTGAATATTTTTTTTTAGTGTTAAGTACTTGTAAGGTATAAAAGATATAGTAGAACAATGAAGGCCTAGGTACTTAATTACCATAAATGAAAATTATCTGACAATACATTTCTGTAACTTTTCATAAAAATAAATTATTACTATCCAAAACCAACATAATCTCACAAGATTAGTTTTAAAATATAGACAATAAAGGAAATATAAAGAAATGAGTATCAAAATGAGAATTCGCATCTGGGTAGCGGGGGAAAATTATGATTGAAATTCCAAAAATTGAGGTTATGACATATTTTCTTCAATCTTTTACCACTCAAATATAAATTTATCATAATTCTTTTTTTTAAACTGAAAGGAACTTAAAAAGAAAACACACATTGCATTAATACTGTGTTGGTTGTTCCTCTTTTAATAAATATTACAGTAATGTTTTGTTTATTTGTCTAGTTGGCATTGCATTTATGTGTTCTTTGCGTTTACCATTTCAGTTAGCATTGCATTAATGTGTTTTTATGTTATGTTATTCATTATTTAGCACCGCGTCTTACTAAACGTTCGGGTTATACGCTTTAAGTACTAATTACGCTAATGGATTAGGAATTGGGAAGGTTGAATTAGAGGAAGTGAACCCACATTTGCGTGGAGGGAGAGTGGAAAACAATTTAGGAAAAACCACCCCCAGTTCACCCGACCGAGATTCGAACCTCGATCTACCCGTCCTCAACAGTCGAGATCAACACGACAAGCGCGTTATCAACTACGCCACTGAGGCGGGTTTTATGTTATGTTAATGTGGTTTTGTATTGGCCCTTGTAACAGGCATTATATTAATGAATATTTGTGTTGAATCTTTTAGTAATAATTACAATGAAAGTAATAATAATAATAATTTGTGGCTAGACGAATATGATAATAAATTGTTTGTATCAACTTAAAAGTGTTATTTTGAGTATTGGAAGGTTGAAAGAAATAAGATATTCAGTTTATGTTGGGTTACCAAACCTTATTTCCTTTATTTTACGCATCAGTATATTTTCTTTAACTTTCACAATTTAAAATGTTATTTTACTAGACATCAGGATCTCCTCATTACCATAAATAATCTACCAAGAAAAAGAATGGTTGCAATAAGAACATGAAATGTGTAAATTTTTTAATTTGTGTTCAGGATTGTTCATTAGCATAAATTAAAAGCAGAGTATTTACATAACGGTAGGACGTATTTTGTTTGGTTATTGAGAAATGATAATTAGGCTCTAACCAGTGATAGCTTGTGGTGTTTAACTACGAGAGCTCTGAGACTTTTCGAGGATGTAACAGAGTTTTTCTCTCCCTCGGTATCAGTCAAAGTAAAGAGAATAGAAGGTAGCGTCAGTTGGAGAAATACATCTGATTGGCTGAGCCGTGTGACGTCACCCAGTACACTAGCCAGCGCTTAAAGCCGTGTTCTCGCGTGTTATTTTCAGTGAATCATTGCAAATGATTCATTATTAATGAAATTATGAATTAAAGAATTTTTTTCACACGTGTAATTTATCATATTTATCATGTTGAGAATAATCAACTACTGTTTAATTTATTAAAATGGCACCACGTGCTGTTTTATTTTATATAACTCACCCATCACTGCTTATATTAAAACAAACATTCAAACTATGTAATAGTCCAAAAATGGATTGGTGTGTTCGTCTTTCCACTTAAATACCATTTTTGAGAAATCATACAACAGTATAATGTCTATAAATAAATCCTTGCATTAATTAAATAAAAATGTATTAATTTTTGTAGGGCCTACTTTGTCACACGGTTCATTTTGTTTGAATTTTTCAATAATGATAGTTAACAATTAAGTAAAGTAGACCTTTTAACTTTCAATGAAACTGTGAAATAATGATTCATTCTAATGAAATTAGTGTTCTAACGTTCATTTTGTATTAATTTTCAGTGAATCACAGAAAATGACACGTGAGAATATGGCTTAACATTCACAAAGATTTATGGAAGACAAATTAAGTCCTTTCTAAATAATTATTTTTATAAATCATATCACGTTTGGGAACATTACACATAATAATGCATATTTAAAATCCACATCAATAAATTAATACTAAATAAATTACACTTAACCTAGTAAAATATGTTAAAAATTACTTACACGTTTGAACTATTGTATTAACACTGGCAACATTCGATGTGTTTTGAAGTTCTTGACATTTTAATTAACTTTAGCACCACAAATATATAACATAAACGGAAATTGAAATAAATTCTATCAACCCTTATTATTAAATCATACGCAATTATTCAACAAATGTTTGTTGAAGTTTAATATAAAAATGTTAAATTATAATAGTCATATTCGAGCAAAATGTGTACTAATTTTCTTTTTACTTTTACATTTGAGCTCCCATGTACGGCAAATGTCTGGATCTTTAGGAAAGGAGTAGAAAGATATATTATTACCCTTGCAGTTTCACAGAGTGCAACAGCACAGATTGGCATTTATTTTATGTCTGTTTAGAAACACATGTAATTAAAATTGAAGAACTTAGACCAACGCAAATATACTAAAAGTCCGATTGTTCAACAACGACTTGTATTCTATATATTATATTATATAAAAGAAAAACTATTATATTATAATAAACAGCTTGAGAAGAGCAATACACTAACATATTATATTTAGCATACATATTTAGTATTATAGTTACTAATATTAAATAAATGTATTAAATAAAATGTCTAAATCATTAATGAGAACATCACTGCTGTATTTTATAGTAGCCTATTAAAACAGATACTCGAGTGGTAAACATAATAAATTAACTAACTGTACACGATAAAATCACTACCAGGCAAACACTAATGAATAAATAATTATAAAGATAAATGAAAGAACCGCTCGAAACACATGGACTGCACAGCTGATGTGTACTGGGTGACGTACGTTCATGGCTGACCTAAGCGATGACGTCATCAAATTCTTTCAAATGGCGCTAACTATCTATTCTCTTTACATTGGTATCAGTGACGATTTCGAAGAGGCACCCGCGTATTTATTACTTTCGGGGAAAACTTACTTTCTCTCAGGAGTGATCATGATTAAAGAAGAGGGTAAAAATAAATTGTTTGGAGTATCATTTAAAAATGTGATCCATAGAGTTTGAAAATTCTGCTTTTCTATGTGTATTATTTATATTAATAGAAATTATTGGGCTCTTTTATTAACATTTTACTATAGTTGAAAAGAGTACACTTTTAGTCAACTTATTCAAAAATGTAATAGTTCGACTTGTTTTATTCTCAACTTTGATGTGATTGATATTACTCACATAAACTTAAATTGTGTGTACATTTCTAGTAGGTTATATATTTTTATATAAATAATCTTAATTCTTAAAATCCAGTATGTTATCTAGTGCATATGTATGTTGTAAAACAAAAATTAAATTAAAGCTTTAAGAAAATTATAACATACCTTGGTGGGAAAATATTAGAACAATGATTATCATTAATTAATATATGATTATTTTTTTTGCATGGTTGTTGCTAAAAGCATATCTGAACACATTTACACTTTACTGAAAAGTCTCAACTGTAATGATTAAATAATATATCATGTAGTTTGTCAAAGATGTCAAACATGACAATAATGAGGAAGCCTAATTGCTAAAATAATTCACTAAAATTTGGAACATAATGAAAATTAGAAACAAACATTAAAATAAAATGAGATTTAAGAAGAGCTCACCCAACGTGAAGAGAATAGAAAAGTAGCGCCACTTGTGAGTAATTTAGTTATGTCATTTCTTACGCCACCCAATACACACCACTTATATTCTAATACAAAGACAGCCACCCACACATACATGTTTTTTTAAATAAGTATAGTAATGACGTTAATTGTAAATTGGTGCGGATTATATAGGTTTATTTATTATTTACAGTTCCAAAATGTGACCCGAGTTTTAACAACTTTGTTTGATTTCCACGTCTTACTACCCGTTCGGGTTATACGCACTTAGCTAATGTGTAATGGTAGGGTGAGTGTGAGATGAAATGGAGGAACTACAGTTTAACGTGGAATCCGAACCACGGTGGAGGCCTGGCATTTCCCACACTCACAAGATGTCTTGTCAGAGGTGAAGGAAGGGTTTGGTATTCAGATAAATCTGTGCCGGTACCGAGGATTGAACCCCGGACCCCCAGCACAGAAGTCCACCAACCTGATGTATTTCTCCATCCAGAATTACCTTGGGCTTGCCCGTGTATGTTTCTGTTTTTTTTTCTTTGCTTTATCAATATTTTACGAATCGCTCGGCCATCTAATTTCTATAGAATTGTTATGCAAAGTCATTGATGGCTTAATTCATGGGAGAGAGGTTGGTAGTTTGTGTCACTGGGAAGACATTAGTAAAAAGGGGGGAAAAGAACCAGTATTTCGAGAAATAAATTAGTAAGGTTAGCAAAGGTGAGCTTCATATATCATCGACAAGCTATGATTTCATATTATGTGGGTGGATTTTGAACAAATTCTCTAATAGTAATTGACAAACTCATCGACACTCAAATAAACTGTGTTGACTAAATCTTCAGTTTACTTAATAAAGTCTGTTCAGCGTAGGTATTGTTTTCTGAAAGGCCTTTTTGCCTACCAGAAATCTATTATATAGTAGTATATTGGTAGGAAAAATGAGCTTTCAGATAGTAATTCCTACCGTGAATAGAGTTTACAATACAAGCTCAATGATATATGTTTTGACTTAAATTATATTGTTGTTTTTTTTGTCAATCTTGAGGCTCTTTCCAGAAAAAAGCATTTTGTCTACCAACACATGTTTGTCCACTAAGTATAAGCTTGACGAATTGACCCGCCTGCAGATCCAATAAATTATGTTTTTTTACAAGATGAGTTTATATTACTGTCGGTTCATATATGTAAGCACGTTGTAAAGTTTATCCACAACCTGGTAGATTCCAGTATCTAATAAATTGATTCTCACTAAGTTGTAAGTTTACAAAAGTCAAATGTTAACTACTAATTGAGATTTAAACTCAACATGTTTAACCAAACACATTTAGAAACAAAGAGAAAAACTGGTTTTTTTTTCTAACTACCTACTTTCTTACTACCTGTTAGAGTGATATGCACTTATGTACTAACTATACCAATGGTTTTAGGGAATAGGAAGGTTATATAAACCGGAAATGTAGCCACATTTTCATGGAGGGAAAGTGGAAAGTTATTTTGGAAAAACCCTCTAAATACACCTGACCGAGATTCGAACCTCGATCTTCCTGACATCGCCAGTCCAGCCTAATGTGAGAGTAGCGCTTTAAGACCACTCAACCATCGAAACGGATCAACTATTGTTAATAATGTGTTACTTTATTTGAATGTACAGAAAACTCATCTAATAGTAACATTAGGTGACCTGGTGGTCTAGGGGTAAGGTGTCAGACTTCTGTGCTGGCGGCCGGGGTTCAATCCTCAGTCCCGGCAAAGATTTATCTGATTACCAAACCCTTCCTTCACCTCTGACAATACATCTTGTGAATGTGGGGAATGCCAGGCCTCCACCGTGGTTCGGATTCCACGTTAAACTGTAGGTCCTTCATTTCATCTCACAATCACCCTACCATTACACATTAGCGTAAGTGCGTATAACCCGAACGGGTAGTAAGACGCGGTGCTAATAATAATAATAATAATAATAGTAACATTATAGCCCGAAAATAGCCTTATGGAGAAAGTCTACTCTCAAAATAACTGTGATTATAATAATATTGAAAAAACCAATAGAGATAATAGAACCATTTATAAATATAGATGATTTGTTTCCATAAAAGCTATATTCACACTTGAGCGAGGACTTTATTTTAACAGCAAAGAACAGCTGTAGGAGCAGAGATTGTTGGATAAGGACATATTATCTCGAGAAGGTACTAAGCTACATCAGAAAATTAAGACTACCTCAAAACAGGAGTGGTTTTAAATTAGGACACTTAACAGAGCATACATATTTATTTTGATTAATATCAACAATTCAACTATAAAGAATAAAGGGTTATCTATTTAATTGGAATATAATTTAATCATTAAAATATATAATCATGTAAGGGAAAAGCTAGCTAAAAGTTGGGCCTTCTGTCAAGTGAGAGCGGATCATTAATTTTTCACAAAGGCACTTTCTATTATTGTCATCTTTGAACACCATATCAAAATATTGTATCTTTATTTAAAATTGTTATTATCCAATTAGAGTGTATTTTAAACATTAATAGTTCAAGTGTTATGATGATAATAATAAACTTCAAATCCTATTTGAATATTTGTGAGAAATGTTTTATATAATATTAATATGTTTTTGTAATAAAATATATTATTTATATATAAAACTTAAAAAAGTATGTAGGCACTTTTTCTCTTAAATATTGTCCACAAAAAAAAAAGTAGAAGTTAAAGAATAAATGAAATATGTATCCATAGGAATAAGTGTCTTATCATAAAATAATGTGTGTAGTGGTTATTTGGCAGCGCAACAAATTTATTATAAAGCGGTAAATTCTAAGTTGTAAAAACACTTGTTTGAAAAAAGAAGAGTTAAGTGTAGTATATGTAAAGTAAGTGATGATTGATGATCTATATTCAACTTATCAAACACGACATTATAAGTATAGAATTAATTTAGTTTTACATTTTTGTTTATATATTTTCGACAAAAAAAGGAACCATAAGCGCAAACATTTTAATTCGTCAGCACTTATCCATAATCTATTTTTGCACCTCTTTGCATTAAAGTGATTATTTATTATTATTATTATTATTATTATTATTATTATTATTATTAGCACCGCGTCTTACTACCCGTTCGGGTTGTACGCACTTACACAAATGTGTAATGGTAGGGTGATTGTGAGATGAAATGGAGGACCTACAGTTTAACGTGGAATCAGAACCACGGTGGAGGCCTGGCATTCCACCATTGAAGTTTTAAAGAAATATGTTTGTTCTAACATTTGGAAACTCATTAAATAGCATACTATATTAAAATATTTGTGTTTGGTATTGAAATAATTAATTAATGTTTTCAATGCTTAATTTTAACTGTCAATAAAAAAAAATTCTCTCTTTCTCTTCTGTGCCAGTAGAGTAGTATGTGAAATGTTCTCCTTTTATGTAGAATATATTGTGACCTATTTAAAATGTGGTGTTGTAAAAGGCTTGAGAAGATCAGGTAGACAGACAGGGGGACAAATGAACAAGTACTAAGAAGAGTGAGAGAGAAGACCAGGGGGACAGACAGGGGGACAAAATGAACACATACTAAGAAGAGTGAGAGAGAAGACCAGGGGGACAGACAGGGGGACAAAATGAACAAGTCCTAAGAAGAGTGGGTGAGAAGAGAACCATTTCGGATGTGATTCTTCGGTACAAAGCAAACTGGAGCGGACACATCCTTAGGAGGAACTGTCTTCTGCATGACGTAGTGGAAGGGAAGGTTGAAGGAAAAGAGGAGCTTAGGAAGGAGGAGGATTCAAATAACTGATGACTTGAATGGAAGAACATTCTGGGAGCTGAAGGAGGAGGTAGAGGACAGGGTGCAATGGCGGTCTAAGTTCACTGACAGAAGGAATGGACTTGTTGTAAGACAGAACACCTAAAAATAATGTAAAACACTATATATATATATATATATATATATATATATATATATATATATATATACACACACACACACACAAACCCTAATTAATGATCAAAGTCTTGCTATGTAAGGAATTGTAAATCACCTAAGTGTTTGTTATAAATGAAATGCCTACACCCAATTGTGTGAATTATTAAAATAATATTAGTATTCAATATTTATGTATTCTACTCTGTTGGGCTTTTGTTATTAACCAGTTGAATTCGTTAATTAAAGTCAGGAAGTCTATGATTAACTGATACTTCGATGAAAAATGTACTCAGAGGGGTGGAGGGATTTAAGGCCAAGAACTTTTACCTAATTTACCATGGTCCTACCAAGTGTCTGATTGCTTTATGTCAAAGTTCGGCAACCTCTTCGGAGATCGACTTTTACACCAAAAATCCTGCAATCAGCCTTCGTTTCCCCACTCTACTTTTAATTCTTTATTTTCCTATACATATTGTATGTATTACTTATATTCAATATTTCCTCTAATACTTACTCCCTGTATTTACAGATAACATATAAAATAAATAAAAGGTAAACTCGGTTTACTCTGAAAGTTATCAGTCTTACCTTAACGGATTGTACTATGCTACACCATTGTGTAATAATGCAAGGTAAGGTTGCCTTTTGCAATGATGCTGTACACAATCGACTGAGAATTGCCGAGAGATCGACCTGTTGCCGACCCCTGCTCTAAGTAACTTCTCCCAAAACCCCAGATCCATTTTGTACACGCCACTGCTACTAAATAGCATTGAATAAATCTTCAATAACTTTGGTAGATGATTTTGCTACAGTAGCCCCATGGCTTCTTTGGTGCTGACTTGACGACTTTGAAAAGTTCCCAGACCAAATTATGTATCCCTACGCCGAACCATATGATCTGCAAAAACATGTGTTTAGCAGCTGTCAGTTCTGACGGTCAAAATTTAGGTATATACCTAAATGTTGACTGTCAGTCAGCACCAAAGAAGTCATGGGGCTACTGTAAGAAGTTACCGTCAACTGATTCCAGCCTGTGGACGGGACAGTTTAGTAAAATGCTTCTATCGTACTCTATCCTATCACCATTCGTCTACCTTTAATTTCTTCCATTCTTTTCCTCTCACTTTAACACTTTCTGTTCTCCGCTCCGCACATCTCTTTCTTGACCTCCCTTGCTGTATTTTTGCCACATACTACATTTCCAACATTTTATTTGGCATCCTTTCTTTTTCCATCCTCATTACATACCAATACCATATCAACTTTGCTTCCTCTACTATCTCATGTACTCCAACATCCTCATTACATGTCCATACCATCTCAGTCTTGCTTCCTCTACTATCTCATGTACTCCAACATCCTCATTACATGTCCATAAGGTGACCTGGTGGTCTAGGGGTAAGGTGTCAGACTTCTGTGCTGGCGGCCGGGGTTCAATCCTCGGTCCCGGCACAGATTTATCTGATTACCAAACCCTTCCTTCACCTCTGACAAGACGTGTATTAATCACAACTTGTGAAGGTTTGGAATGCCAGGCTGCCACCGTGGTTCGGATTCCACGTTAAACTGTAAGTCCTCCATTTCATCTCACAATCACCCTACCATTATACATTAGCGTAAGTGTGTATAACCCGAACGGGTAGTAAGACGCGGTGCTAATAATAATAATAATAATACATGCCCATACCATCTCAGTCTTGCTTCCTCTACTATCTCATGTATTCCAACATCCTCATTACACGTCCATACCATCTCAGTCTTGCTTCCTCTACTATCTCATATACTCCTTGTACCCCCACTCTTTACAAGATAACTTCATTCCTAATCTTGTTTACCCTGGTAACAGCTAACATATTCCACACAAACTTCATACCTATGTCCTCCACTTTCCTAGTCTCTCTTACATTCAATGTCTGTGTTTCTGCTGCAAATGTGACAATACGACACTTACTTCCACTTCAATACGACTTACCTTCTCCATAGCAGGTTTCTTAAACACCTACAGAACAACTCTTGCTAAGAAGTCCTTAGTTAAATAATTTTATTTCAGATTATTATTTAATATCTTAGTTGTTAGAGAGAATTGACGTGTTAAACTATAAGTATAAAATCAAATTACCAACCTTGCAATTGTTTTCGGGTATATAAATTTAATCCAAATTATATATTTCTTAAGTGTAACTTGTTTATGCAGGGAAGCTTTTGTAAGTTCTAAACAGTTTAAATCTATTACATTAGTAATGTAAATAAAATTCAATCATAGGTTTTAGAATTTAAATTTTTCTAGTAAAAAAAAAGCTATATGTAAATAATAAATATATAAAAATTGGTTAAAGCATATTTTAAATGTGTTTGTTGTTTACTCAACTTGTGATAGTTAAATGCAAAGTGTTTCACTGTTAAATGTTTCTTAGGATTCATTTGTAAGCCTTTAATAAGGTACCATTTACCAAAACAAAATTTATGGTATGATACCCAAATAGATATTAATGTAGAAGGAAAATGTATAAATCTATTTTAAAAAAACTCAATATGTCATTACTGTGACTTTTTAAACAAATGTTTAATACAATAATATAAGATTGTTTATAGTGAATAAAACTTGTTAAAAAAATTGTATAGGTTATGATTGTGTTATATCAACTTATGTTGAAAATGTATTTTTTGTTGTTGAATAATAAAATTTAGTCTAAAATCTTTAATTATTTGTCTGATTAATATGTTGTGCTAATGAGAGCATGTGCAAGTAACAATCATTTCTTAGTAATATGATTAATGTTCTGTGCGGTGTACGTAATGACTTATTGATTTTCCTTTCTAAGAATTGTGTATTTCATGTTTGATGGATAATATTGAATTTCCCTTTCTAGGTTAAGCCAGTGAATAAACTGATATAAATATTTAACAAGCTGATCTTATACATTGCTATCAATTTTTTTTTGTAGTTTAAAACTTTTCTTTTTTTCAATTTTTCAAATTAAAATATTATAAAATAACAAACAAGATGTTGAAATTTTGTCTTTAAAATAAAATAAAACTGTCAATAGATGAATGGATGTTTCTTTTTTTAATATCTGTTGAAGTGATTAGTGGCCAATTGAAAATCCTGTATTAGGTTCCTAATTTAAATAGGCTTGCCCCCATTTATAAATATTTTGATTTTCAAAAGTCCTGCTAATAAATATTTAATTGCACTAAATAAACTTGCAGATTAACAATGCTAAAAAAAATTATACCTTGACTGTTTAGAAAAAACCTTATATACAAGTTATTTTCAGCACCACATCTTACTACCAGTTTGGATTTTACACTTATATACTAATCACACCAATGGTTTATATTTACAAGAAGTGTACCCACATTTGTATGGAGGTAGAGTGTAAAACAATGTTGGTAAAACCATTCTCAGTACACCTGACCGATATTCAAACCTTGATCTCCCAGTCATCGGTAGTCTAGTCCACCGTGAGAGTAGCGCCTTAGACCACACGGCCACCGATGCAGGAAATAAAATCTTATTTTTTTTATAAAACTATTGCGTAAGAAAACCAAAAATGGCCTCAAAAAAGTAACCTTGATATTATGCCATGGTGATCAATGTTCAAAAATATCCCCATGAGTGTTTTGCTTTGGGGGTTGATATCTGAATTCACCCCCCCACCCCCTTGTTATATCTTCTTGTGCCCTTGGTGTTGATGCAAAATTATTATTATTATTAGCACCGCGTCTTACTACCCGTTCGGGTTACACGCACTAACGCTAATGTGTAATGGTAGGGTGATTGTGAGATGAAATGGAGGACCTACAGTTTAACGTGGAATCCGAACCACGGTGGAGGCCTGGCATTCCTCACATTCACAAGATGTCTTGTCAGAGGTGAAGGAAGGGTTTGGTAATCAGATAAATCTGTGCCGGGACCGAGGATTGAACCCCGGCCGCCAGCATAGAAGTCTGACACCTTACCCCTAGACCACCAGGTCACCTTTTATAACAAAAGCTAAGGGCCGCTAATCAAAATAGGGGAACGGTGGGACGATGACGAAGATGACACTCTCACTATGTGGATTGTACTAAACTTTCATGAAATAATAAAGATAAAATAATTTTTATTTGTTTATGCTTTGAACATTCTCATTAAATGAAAATAATATGTTGCTGGTACACCAAGATTTACTGAGTGTTTTATCTAATCCAAGCGGTCACTTTAAGATAATAATGCCTGTGCCTACTATACAAAAAGTGTTGGCCCCTCTAGTGCCAAACATTTTAGTGGACATCCATTTGATTCGGCATCTACTACAAAAAAAAAGTTTTCCTACCTCTGCTAAAATTGAAACAAAATATTATTGTGAATTATATAATTAATAAATTATTGTCTAAGAGAATACTATATCTAAATTTTGAAGTTATTTAATTCTTAAAAAAAACATTTTGGCCCAAATTGAGAATCCTAAGCATGATTATAATTGGCTATCAAATCAAAAGCAGAATAGAACTACTTTATGAGATTATATGTATGAAATAAAAAGTGCATGAAGCAAAAAAATTGGTAATAAATAAAATGATAGAATATTAGGAAAATGGTAGAGCACAAATTAAAGTAAAAACACTAACATATATTTACACACACACACATCAATATTTCGAAATATAGATGTGTGTGTAAATATACGTTTGTGTTTTTACTTTTATTTTTGTTCTACCATTTTACTAATATATTATAATTTTATTTATTACCAATAGTCAAAAAGATAAGCGTTTACTATTCTCATTTTTTAATTTATTTAGTTGGGTCTTTATTTAGAAGTTATTAATATTATAATATTTATCACCATGTCTTACTAACCGTTCGGGTTATACGCTTTAAGTACTAATTACTATAATGGATTAGGAAGGTTGAAATAGAGGAAGTGAACTCGCATTTGCGTGGAAGGAGAGTGGAAAACCATTTAGGAAAAACCACCCCCAGTTCACCCGACCGAGATTCGAACTCGATTTCCCCGTCCTCAGCAGTCGAGCTCAACACGACTAGCGCGTTAGCCAACTACGCCACCGAAGCGGGTAATACAATGTAGGTAGCTTAAATTATATTATCCCAAGTGAATTGCTAGTTAATATAATTGTTCAACCAATTAAAACATACTTTATAGCTTAGTATATTTTATATAATCTGTAATTTCAAAAATTGTGTGTAACATCAAATCAATATATTATTGGGTTTAAACCAAAAGGTTTTCAACGGAATGAATAAACATTTTCAAAAATTAGATGATTGATTTGAATCCAAAATGTGTTCTTTTTTCATAAAAGCAATGTGGTTTTTTTTTGCCCCGGGTAAAATTATAACAACCCTGCAAAAGAATGGAAGCAATTGGAAGAAAAAACGAATATGGAGGCATTTTGTTTTTATATATAACTTAACTGTTTCCAGCTTGTGGCCAAGTCAATTTTGTGGAAATGGCTCCATCTTTTTTCTGCCATTATTCTCATCTCACTTTAACACTAATTTGCTCCTTCCATCTTTCTTTCTTATTTATTTCCAACCTTTTCTTTGGAATTATCTTTTACCATCTATTCTTTACTAACTCACCTTTAAAAATTGTTTTTAGTGCTATAAATGGATTTTTCATTCTATTCTAAAAAACTATATGGCGGGGTGCGACCAATATGTTCATTTTTTTATTCATTTAAGATTGCAAATAATATATAAACTCAATTTTAAAAACTAGTATTGCAACCCAACTTAAGATGTAGAGAATGTGGTGATTCATCAAAAGACTGGGAATGGAAAATTACCAAGGTCAAACCTATAATTCCACTGAGTCACACTTAATGAATAACTAGTGATATCATTTGGCAGTAAAACCACATAGCGTGTCACTACTTTATATCAACGATTCCAAATAGGTTTTAGAATGAGGAAAAAACTTTGGCTGAAAGTATACAAAAATTGTGTTCTTTGGGATATTATTTAGCACTGCGTCTTACATGGTGTCTACTAAACTTGAACAATGAAATCCCCGACCTTTTCCCTAATCATTTCCTAAAAATCCCGACTAAAAAAGTATGTCACATCCTTCTAACTCGCCCCCCCCTCCCACCACCCTCATTTTTCCATTAATCTTTTTTTAATAATAATAAGTTTTAAAATTTTAATAAAAATTGTTTACTAAGAATTAAAAATATATTACACAGCTACAAACAAAAAAACGACAATTTACTGATTATTGTATTTCATATTTTTAGTAAAATATCATTTTCCCGGATTTTTGTTGTGATTTACCAAATTTCCGACTTATTCCCGTTTTTTCCCCGATCACTTAAAATTCCCATTTTCCCGGATGGTAGACACCCTGTCTTACTACCCGTTCGGGTTATACACTATATGTACCAATTACTTTAATGGAATAAGAATTGGGAAGGTTGAATTGGATGAAGTGAACCCACATTTGCGTGGAGGGAGAGTGGAAAACCATTTAGGAAAAACCACCCTCAGTTCACCTGACCGAGATTCGAACCTCGATCTCCCCGTCCTCAGCAGTAGAGCTCCACACGACAAGCGTGTTAGCCAACTACGCCACCAAGGCGGGTCTTTGGGATAATAAGTGAATGATATAAATGGTATTTAAGCTAGTGTAAAGATTTTAAAATATACAACTTATTTACCATAGTAACATGTTAGTTCAAATATCCCTTTATGATATAAACTCAAATTATATATTAGATAAAAGTTACCTCAGTATCTGGGGGAAAAAGGTGGGTATTTTCAAATATAAAAAAAACACTTTAGAGTAGTTTCTTTGTTTATTTATTTATCTTGAACTAAGTTGTAGTAAGAAAATGTTACAGAATAACTAAGCAAAAAAAATTTAACTATTAGAAAATTATGCAAAATTTGTTATCTAGTTACAACCCACAAATCAATAGTAAATTAAAAAATGCACAGTAAGAAATAATTAACATAATCCCTAATGTAAGCCCATGTTTTTTTACTTCTAACATTTTAACAAATCAAATGATCAGTCGACATTAACGTACTTCAATCAATTCAGTCAAGAGATTATTACAACATTAAAAGAAGAAATATCACAATCAGATTGCAGTTAATTCCACATTAAGAGAAAAAATACTTTTGCATAAAAACTACCAACACACACACCTACCTACATCCTATTGGTTGCAACATATTTTAGTGGTTGGTCTGTTTTAAAACGGTTACTTATCGCTAATGTAGGGTCTTTGGCACGCCACCACCTGCTCAGATTAAAACTAGGTAATGGAATGAAGTGGTTTTATCCTACCTGGAAAAAAATAGTGCCTAAACAACAAATGCAACTAAACAAATGCTGAACAATGGTGACAAATTTACGATCTCACATCAGCTTACATATCTGAATTTTTTTTAAGAAAAAAAAGAGACAAAAAATATTGTTATTTTTGCAGCAAATTAATTAGTTGTAGTAGAGATATTGTAACATTTTGATGAGAATAAGGTTTAGGATAGCTGACCACAGTCGGCAACAACAATTTTCTTGGACGTCTTTCCACTCTGTGAGCCGAAGGATTCAACCTGTAAATAGAAACAGGTTTTTATAAAGTCTTTAATTACTACCAACAAATTAAGTATTATTATTATCATTAGCACCGCGTCTTACTACCCGTTCGGGTTATACGCACTTACGCTAATGTGTAATGGTAAGAGTGATTGCGAGATGAAATGGAGGACCTACAGTTTAACGTGGAATCCGAACCACGGTGGAGGCCTGGTATTCCCCACATTCACAAGATGTCTTGTCAGAGGAGAAGGAAGGGTTTGGTAATCAGATAAATCTGTGCCGGGACCGAGGATTGAACCCCGGCCGCCAGCACAGAAGTCAGACACCTCACCCCTAGACCGCCAGGTCACCTATTAATTTGTAGTTTATATAAAAGCTCAGATTGGCAGTAATTGAACAAATTGAGTATTTTAGGTGTCGATATTTTTACTGGTGAAGCTAGAATTTTTAAGTCGAAGGTGATGTTTGTTTTGAAGCTTCACGCATCCCTATTAGATTTTCTTTTTAAAAACTGATAAAATAAATTATTAGCTAATGGCTTGTAAATGTTTGATAAGAGTGTAGAAACACTACAATAATATAAAGTGAGGTGAAGGAAGCCAACCTGAAAGGATAGATAGGAACAAACACACTTCATTTCTTCTTACACTTCACAGCTACACATTGTTCTAAATTTTCAGAAATTACTGATAATCTTGTGTTTGAAGGACATTATGTAAACCAAATTCAAAACTATGTGTAACTGTGAAAGTACGAAGAAGTGGCACGTGTTAAAAAGAGTAAGAAGAAATGAAGAAAGAAGTGTTTGTTCCTATCCAGACCTAACCTAACTTTCAGGTTGGCTTCTGTCACTATCACTTGCTATACAGTGTTTCTACACTGTCTTATCATAGATTTTACTTTTACATATTCATACATCAAGCCATGTTATTCGTCAACTTAGAATTCACTTATAATATGAGCATTAAAATGTAATCATTGTTGACTGCAAAAAAAATTGCATTACATTTTTTTAAAGCGTCTTCCAACAAAACCAAAATTATACTATATCTTTAAATAGTTAATACACACTACTATTTAATGATCAAATTTATTATTATTTACCTTCTTTACAACATCCATTCCCTCCACTACAGCACCAAACACAACGTGCCTGTTGTCCAACCAGCTTGTCTTGGCGGTTGTCAAAAAGAACTGACTACCGTTAGTATTGGGTCCAGCATTGGCCATCGACAAAATCCCTATCGACACACAATTTATTGATACATAACAATAGCTCTAATTGAATTGTATCATATTATAAACTCCAAAGAACACTGTGCCTATTTTAATGCTATATATTGTATTATTATTATTAGCACCGCGTCTTACTACCCGTTCGGGTTATACGCACTTACGCTAATGTGCAATGGTAGGGTGATTGCGAGATGAAATGAAGGACCTACAGTTTAACGTGGAATCCGAACCACGGTGGAGACCTGGCATTCCCCACATTCACAAGATGTATATATTGTACTACATGGGATCCGAACCACGGTGGAGGCCTGGCATTCCACACATTCACAAGTTGTGATTAATACAAGTCTTGTCAGAGGTGAAGGAAAGGGTTTGGTAATCAGATAAATCTGTACCGGGACCGAGGATTGAACCCCGGCCGCCAGCACACAAGTCCGACACCTTAACCCTAGGTCACCAAAATTCTTAAAAGAAACAGGAGCACGACTCAAGAGAACACAACAGTCTCGTCGAGAAGTCCATGGACCACATCAGGATCTCTCACCCACTAATCCAGCCCCACCCATTCTCTAACTCCTGCCCACAATTCACAAAAAGACTTATTTCACCGCTGGTTAACTCCAGGTCCAACAACTTCTCTGACACAAACAAACTCAGATTTATCCTGAACACAAGCTACAATATCATAACCTCATCACCTCTCGCCTAATGTCTTCTCAAACGTGCTCCAAGAATCACATTACAACGCCCCGCTCCCCTACTCGCCCCAGAATTCTGGTTCATCCTTAATTGCCAGATCCTGCAAACCCAACTAGATTTGCCCCACAGTTAGTGAGGATGTCCATCAATGTGGCTATTATTAAATTAATAACAATTTACACCCACTACGGGTGGTATGAGGGTTGTTTCCCACTCTCCCTCCACACTAATATAAATATGGGTGCACTTCATCTCAACATAGCCTTCCTGATCTCTAAAACCATTAATGTAATTATTACATTTTAAGCGTACAGCCTGGTGCTAAAAATAACACCCACTTCAGATGCTGGATGGTTTAAAGGGTCACACCTATTAACAAGCCGGCTCATGAAGGGGAGGTGAAGGCTCGAATCCTGGTTGAGTCTATTGAGATGTGTGTGAGTGTGAGAGAGTATGAGAGAGAGTGTGAGAGAGTATGAGAGAGAGTGTGAGAGAGTATGAGAGAGAGTGTGAGAGAGTATGAGAGAGAGTGTGAGAGTAAGAGTGTGTGTGAGAGAGTATGAGAGAGAGTGTAAGAGAGTATGAGAGTGTGAGAGAGTATGAGAGAGAGTGTAAGAGAGTATGAGAGTGTGAGAGTAAGAGTGTGTGTGAGAGTGAGTATGAGAGTGTGAGTAAGAGTGTGTGTGAGAGTAAGAGTGTGTGAGAGTAAGAGTGTGTGTGAAAGTAAGAGTGTGAGAGAGAGTATGAGAGTGTGAGAGAGAGTATGAGAGTGTGAGAGAGAGTAAGAGTGTGAGAGAGAGTATGAGAGTGTGGGAGAGTGTGTGTGAGAGTAAGAGTGTGTGTGAGAGAGTAAGAGTGTGTGTGAGAGTAAGTGTGTGTGAGAGTAAGAGTGTGAGAGAGAGTATGAGTGTGAGAGAGAGTATGAGAGTGTGTGAGAGAGTATGAGAGTGTGAGAGAGTATGAGTGTGTGAGAGAGTATGAGAGTGTGAGAGAGAGTATGAGAGTGTGAGAGAGAGTATGAGAGTGTGAGAGAGAGTATGAGAGTGTGAGAGTGAGTATGAGAGTGTGAGAGTAAGAGTGTGTGTGAGAGTATGAGAGTATGAGAGTGTGAGAGTATGAGAGTGTGAGAGTATGAGAGTGTGAGAGTATGAGAGTGTGAGAGAGTATGAGAGTATGAGAGATAGTGTGAGAGAGTATGAGAGATAGTGTGAGAGAGTATGAGAGTGTGTGTGAGAGTAAGAGTGTGTGTGAGTAAGAGTGTGTGAGAGTAAGAGTGTGTGTGAGATTAAGAGTGTGTGTGAGAGTAAGAGTGTGTGTGAGAGTAAGAGTGTGTGTGAGAGTAAGAGTGTGTGTGAGAGTAAGAGTGTGTGTGAGTAAGAGTGTGTGTGAGTAAGAGTGTGTGAGAGTAGGAGTGTGTGAGAGAGAGTAAGAGAGTTTATCAAACGAATTTTTTTTTCACAAACAACCTGTCATATAACAAAATGGTTCAATATCATTATACATTTGACAAAATAAATTATAATAAAATAATGAAAGAGATCCAACTCAGTTCGCAACTATAAAAAGAGGGCCAGTTACAAACCATTTTTCCCCCAAAATAATTCATGGTTCATCCAGAAAGAATTTTTCTTTTAAACTATTAATCAAATGGCTACAAAAAAAAATCCCAGGAATATATCAGACTACTTTTTTTCCTTCCATACACATTTTACTCTATCTTCACATTTCTGGGCACCCCAGAGCGATTTATTTGACACACAAGGTTTAGTTCCCGGTTTGTTATAAAGTCACTTGCAGCTTGTGAGGCTAGTAAGTTTACCTGGGCCGGTGTGCTTCAGCTGGAAGTTTTCGTCCTCAAACTTATTGCCATAGATGGACTTTCCGCCGGTACCGTTATGGTTGGTGAAATCCCCTCCCTGGCACATGAAGTTCGGGATCACACGGTGGAAAGTGCTACCCTTGTAGCCGAAACCCTTCTCCCCGGTGCACAGAGCTCGATAGTTCTCTGCAGTCTTAGGCACTATATCGCTACGCAGCTGCAAACATACATTTCAAAGTACACATCTATATCTAATGTATCTGATTAGACAATTTTGCTCGTGAAGTTTACGTCCGAAATCAAGCTGGGTTACATTTCTAGACAAAAAAAAAAATTAGAGTATTCGAAAATAAGGTTGCTTTGAAAAAGATTTGTTGCAAAAAGGGACGATACTGGAAAGTGGAGGTTACATAATTAGGAGTTACATACCCTGTATTTGTCATGAGGTGGAATGGATAGAACTAGCTCAAGATAAGGAGAGGAGGCATACATTTTTAAGTGAGCCAATGAATGTTAGAGTTCCTAATGCCACGGAGCATGTAAATAAGTTTTAAACAACCTAACCAGGCAATGCCATGCGCAGTTGCCCCGCGCAAAGCCAGGTGCAGTTGCCCCGGGCAAAGCCAGGTACTTCTGCTAGTTAATAAATAAATGAACATAATTTTATTTTATTTTTTATTTATTATTTATCTCCACGTCTTACTACCCGTTCGGGTTATACGCTTTTAGTACTAATTACTCTAATGGGTTAGGAATTGGTAAGGTTGAATTAAAGGAAGTGAACCTGCATTTACGTGGAGGGAGAGAGTGGAAAACCATTTAGGAAAAAAAATCGCCCCCGGTTCACCCGACCGAGATTCGAACCTCGATCTCCCCGTCCTCAGCAGTTGAGCTCAACATGACTAGCGAGTTAGCCAACTACGCCACCGAGGCGGGTAACATAATTTTAACGAGCTAGGAACCCAAATATTAGCTAAGGTCATCAATGTATCGGATTGTGCCACGACACAGCGTTATAATTTGAAAACATCGGGAGAATGATCTAAAAGGTATTTATTCACTAGAAAATAAAATATGTTAATCATCAGCTGTTTTAAGTTAGTGTTGCAATGCATTGTGGGTCAACATTCAGTGTGTGAATTGCTGCGCTACTCTAGCAGATTCTGCTTTCTATTTTCATTGAACGTGTGAATCGAGCTTAAAGAAACAATTGCAATGTTCAGTCTACATAAGCTCAATGTGAGATAAACTTATGTGAAAAGGGGCGGGGAGGGCATCTGTACCTAGCTTTAATGGAAACTGGCAGATTTGACTAGAGATGGATCTTTGTATTCTTTCTCAAGTGAAATCATGTTTAAAATGACCCTTGATTGCAACCAGCGATATCTCAAGTTGAAAGACTCGAGCTCTCCCACAGAGCGCAGCCATTTTAACCGGAAGGTTGAAGGGTCTCTGTGGCCTAGTCAAAATAATAACCAGTTTATCTAGAGTAAAATTAAATGGGTCAATTTCAGTCGATATGCAGTACATGTAGGTTTACATAAATTAACCTACCGGCTGTACTATCTAATCTAGCCAACCTCAATATTTTTTTGTTTACAGAAAAAATTAACTCAAAAGTTAACACTTTATACCAACACATCAATTCAATCCTGAAAACTAGCATTGTCTAGTTTAGGTAGATTTTTTATTAATTATAAATAATCCAAATTAGGAATAGGAGGGAGGGTGGGGGTTAGAGTTGGAATCAGAAATTCAAGTTTTATATATTTAAGCTAACATTTAAAGTCATAACTAGGACTAACATAAAATAACACAACCAACATTTTTTTATAAATCAGAGTTGATAATTCCATTACGAGCCATATTAATTATCGATTACACATAAACTGGACTAAACAAGCCCGCTGGCACAGCGAAAATGAACTTGGCTGATTAACGAAAACATTTAACGGTTAAAGCTCACGAGTGAATAAGCATTTTTAGAAGATCTCCATTTTGAATTCAACACCGAAACTGTGTGAAGACCTCGTGGCTGTACTTAATTTACAATCTATACAATTTAAAATCAAAATTAACATTTCTTGTAGATTTATCGATATATTACATCAATTATACACATGTATAAACTATATCATTCAAAAGGAAAATATCTCAGAGGTTGAAAACGATTATAGTAGGGTATAAAGTCACAATGGAGATATCGAAGGTGTGCTATTAATGGCTCAATATAAATTAAAGTATTACTGTATTGAATACATACCTCCATGATAATTCTTCCAACGGGTTGATTGTCCGCAGTAATATCAAAGTAAACTCGTGGTAAGCCCATTTTACTAGCTAAATTTCGCAGAACTGATAGACCGAAAGCAGACCGAAGCACACAACCGTTGCCGATTCTGTGGAGAGGACAAGATTGGCGGTAAAGCGCAATGGCTGCAAGTGCCATTTTGACCGCAAGCTATTCAGAAATTTAATGATAAAGGAAGTAAGAATTAAATAAAAATCATCTTTAAAATATTATATTGTTAATAACATATGATTTATAACAGCTTAATTGCAGTATTATAAAGTAAAACAAAGAACACTAAGAAATAAAAATTAAAAGAACTATTTTTTAGAGCGGAAGACGCTCAGAAACAAAATTAATATTAAAAAAATTTAGAAACAGTATTTAGAATATGTTTTATTAAATGTGTAGATTTATTAGTATATTCATTAATTATTTTAAGGCTATACACAAAATAATAAGTAATTTTCAATATTCTTACATCTAAGGCGAATCGATATACAAGATAAAATCACCAACAAATTAAATGACTACAAACTCAAAGCAGAAACTGAATTGCAATTCAATATCAGACTCAAATTATTTAGATTCAAATAGTCATTAAGTGCATTTATATATGTATTATATATTTATTACTATAACTATATAACAATTTGGAATCGCATAGTACTTATTATGTACTTTTATATACTTTACTTTACTTTACTTTAAAATATAAATAGTTTTGTTCGCGTCGACTTTTGTAAGCTGGTTCTAAGCCCGTGAAAAGTACATCAAAGATCAATTTAATCACGAACAAGAGCAACGTTAGTCGTAACTCCATTAAAGGACCATTTTATATAGGACTCAGGGGTTTCTTGACACCCCACAAGCGTGATGCACGTGATACACGTCCTGGGCGTTTGCTCTTATTAAAGCAACATTATGCCATGCGTCATGAGAGGAAATTAAAAAAAAAAGGGTTGAAGGGTTGCCACTTGCCAGTCTCTTCTTTTCTACCATTCGTGTTTGATTCACGTGTTATATTCCTAATAATGTTGCAATTTTAGGAACATTTAATAAAGCGGTAGACAATAAATACCCAACCACGAATAAAAAAAACATAGTGTTCACTACAGAAATCTACTGATAACACTGGTTAACAGCCATTTGGCATCTGGTGTGTGATACATCAATTAATATATATTTTTGGTTGTAGAATCAAAATATGTCTTCGAAAATGCTCTGACGCGTAAGGTTTTTAATATATTTGAGATTTTGCTATTATTTATTTATTTTTTTAGATTTTTGTGTTGTTTGTGTTATTTTATTCATGAATTATTACTGACTATGCTGGTTGCACTTTGTATTTTGATGTAATATAATTATGATCAAAGAAGTTCGAAAAATAGTCATTATATAGCAGGGCAATTTAGTTGAGGGGGAATGGTACTGCCATTGGCCGTTATAGGTGACTCAACTAGCCACGTTAGCCCTGCTATTTAGTGCGTATTAAAACTTGGATGGTGAAAGTAACTTTGCA
The DNA here is from genome assembly GCA_902151425.1 of Timema shepardi. NCBI lineage: Eukaryota > Metazoa > Arthropoda > Insecta > Phasmatodea > Timematidae > Timema > Timema shepardi. The sequence goes on along the minus strand of CABFVX010004091.1, from coordinate 43,912 downwards.
TATTTCTAATTATTGGTACCTTAGTTTGTGTTATTATGTTTTAGCTTTTCCTGTGTGAACTAGTGAGATATTTTTAGGTTATAGTTAGTACAGTGTTATTAACGTATTGGCAACTGCTAAACTTCGTGGTTGTGTAAACCAACCCGATAACGTTTGCTATGTATGGGGTAAGTTCACTCCAAAAACCCAAATAAAGCCAATCACTGACTTCGTTAAGGATGCCTATAAACTGTACTTTGATTGTACTCTGGAGATCAGGATAAACCATATGCACCTCATACTGCTTGCATAACCTGCGCAACTACCCTTATAGAATGGATTAAAGGAAACCACCGAGCCATGCCATTTGCTGTTATAATGGCTTGGTGCGAGCCAAAATAGCATATGGACTGTTATTTTCGCCTGACAAATATTGCAGAACATTCCAGTTAAACCAAATATATATAATTAAATATCCTAATGTTTCTTCAGTTCATATGCCTGTACCTCGTGGGGAAGGCTAACCTGTTCGTGCTTGTAGCTTGCAAAGCACTACTTCAAAACCATTAGAGGAAAGTAAATTATAAGATGCACGTTCTTTGTAAGAGTACATCGCTTAAACTCATGACATATCAGGTCACCTTATAAAACAGAAGAAACTGAACGATTTGGTCCATGATTTGAAATTTTCTAAGCAGCAAGCTGAACTGTTGGGTTCTATACTGCACAATGGAACCTTCTAGAGCAAGGTACAATGACTTCAAGTTTTAGAACAAGAAATAGTTGTCTGTATATTTTTAAATGAAGAATTCAATGTATTTGTGCACAGACGTGAATCGTTTGATGATGGAGTTGGGTGTTCAACATAATCCACATGAATGGAGAAGATTTATTGAGTCATCTAAAGCAAGCTTAAAAGCACTGCTATTGCATAATGGCAGAAAACTTCCATCAGTGCTTTTGGTGTATGCGGTGGACATGAGGAAAACTTATTAAAGTATGGCTTTGCTGATGGAGGTAATCAAATATAAAGATTATGAGTGGCAGATATGCTGTGATTAAAAGTTGTCACACTGCTTATAGGTTTACAGGGGGGATTCACAAAATACTGTTTTTTTGTTTTTTTTAGCGCTTGTGGGACAGCCAAGACACCAAGAACCCCTACAGGATCAAATAATGGCATATGAGGAAATTAAACATGGCTGGAAAGGAAAATGTAAAATTTACTCCTTTGGTTGAACTGAGTCAAGTCATTTTGCCTCCGCTTCATATAAAGTTAGGCTAGATGAAGAACTTAGTAAATGCTCTTGATAAAGAAAATCGGGCCTTTAATCATTTGAAAAATATATTTTCCAAGTTGAGTGAAGCAAATCTAAGAGAAGGTAGGGTATATTTATTATGCCACAATTTAGGGAATTGTTGAAAGATCCAACCTTTGATGCTAAACTTATAAATATCGAGTTAGCTGCTTGATCCTCTTTCAAAGCCATTGTTTACGGCTTTTTAGGCAACATTAGAGGCGATTAATATGTTTCCAAAGTGAGTGGTCTAAATGACAACTACAAGAACATGGGGTGTAGAATATCACTAAAAATTCACTTTTTACACCACTCGAATCTTGACTTTTCTCCAGAAATTGTAGTGTTGTTATTGACGAACAGGGTGAATACTTTCATCAAGATATCCTGACCATGGAGAATCGTTGCCAAGGGTACTGTAACCCTTCAATGATGGGCGATTACTGTTGGTTTCCTTTTAGGAAGACTGACGAAACACCTTACAAAAGAAAAGCATGGTCATCCCATTTTGTCAAAGAAAAATGAAAATAAACTTAGTAAATATTAATATCATGGCTTAATGTGGATTATTTTAGTGCTTTTGGGTGGTTTTAATTAGTTGTTTAGATTATCTAGAAAACATAGGTGATTTCTGAGGGCTATGTTGTTGTTTTTTGAAATTTAAATTGGTTAATAGTTGCCAATGTCGTATTACTGCATTTGTATTATTACTGTGTATCTTGGAAATGTGACGTAATAGAGATAATCTGACTTTTTCACTGAATTCAGCACCCGAAAATTAGTTATATCCACCCAATTACAAACCAGATACAGAAAAAAGTTTCAATTTGTTGACCGGTGTAATTATATTGTGATACTCTGATGTTCCACTAAAAACAAGCAGTGATTTAGATATTGGTTGCCCTGCAGTCTCACCATCACGGTGAAACAAAAGCTGAGTATAATTCTGCCATCTTTATAAAGAGAATTTAAAGGACTGAAGAGGTGTTCGCGTCTCCTCAGAGAGAGTAGCTTGTTCATTCTACCCCCACTCCCCAGAATACACCTAGTTATACTCATCAGAGGTGTAAAATTGGTCCCAAAAATCGACACGATCAAAACTATAATATTTTATAACTCATCTGATGGGAGCAAGAAGAACGAAATAAGATGACTCAAACGATTTAAAAATGAATAAAATAAACCTATTGTCATTACTTTTTTCACGAATCCTGACTCTTTATCAATGTACTAGGTTAAAAAAACAAATCAATTCTTTGACTTAAATTAAATTCTATACACACTACCTTTGTTATTTCTATACAGTCATAATGGAAATTAGACATTTCATTGCTGTGTTTTTATTTTTTAATAAATAATGACAAGTTCATCTCAAATGTTGCAATTACAAATTTGTAAAATCATGTTCTAGTATGAACCAAGTTTAACATTGTATAGTGTTATATCTCCATACATCTTTTCAATTTTATGAGCTATACTAGCTTTGCTCATTGGGGTCTACGCTCCTAAACCCCAGTATGATTTATTTTTTCAAGTGGATGTAAACTAACGTAATTACAAAGCCGTTTTTTGATAGGTCTTACAGTTTAGCCACAAGATAGCTACCTCCAAAGAAAGGTCCGCACCGACTTTAAAGTTGCTCTGTCATTTTGAAAAAAAAAAGAAAAGAAAAAAAATCGGGAGTTTATTTTTATTTTTAACTTTTTGGGACTTTCCCGCCGGTTACAGGCTAAAAGATATAATTATGCCAAATTTCAAGTTTTTAGCTCATTTAGAAGTAGATAAACATTAGTGAGTGATTTAGCTATGTGTCTTTATAGTAGTATAATAACAAATTATGTTTCAATCTCAAAATGCAGTTAATTAAGTTGAATAACCAGCTTCAGATAAACCTAATCTCTTCTTAAAATATTGCCTAATCTCTTCTTAAATATTGCTTAAATTATTGCCAAGTCTCTTCTTAAATTATTGATTAGAGCCATAACCAACATTAGGTTTTTAAAAGTCATTTTAATTTGTCTATATCTGACATGTGTATGTGTGTTTACTATGAACTGTAACATTTCAAAAGTAACAAATTCACTACATCAGCACTTCATACGTTTTCAATAGTGTCATCAATGGCTAAGCTTCATCATCCCCAAAGTTTAGTCCTAATTATAACCGTGTCGTATAATCTTTATTGAAATATTAAATTCAAGATAACACAAACAACTGAATATATTTGATCTAGTTACAAATAAACTATTGAATTAGTCATAAATGCACACTAATAATATAATTTTATCATACTGAAACTCTCTCTTTGGCCACTTTAGTTCCACCCATAGGTCCAGTAAGGAATTAAAGATAAGTGTCTATTCAATCTTCAAATTATAAATAATCAATATGCACCCCATCCCCACAACTTTAATAGGATTTTGGAATAAAAAAGTCACCCCCTATTCTCCTCCCCCTCCCAGTCATTCAATGGATTTATAGTACTCACTATCAGGTCAAGAGTTTTCAGAGTACATTAGAGTGAGGGTTAGTCTTTTTTAGTTAGTTTAAATTACAATACAAAAATATTCAGGTTTTAAAAAGTTTATTTCAAATATATGAAGAGAGCGGTTGAGGCGATATATTTGATTAGGCCTTGACATACGCATAGCTCACTCCTAAAATAACGTTTTATTTTATCATGAAATAGAATGTGAGAGGTCTAGGAGCAAAAATAAAGCACATCCTAGTAGCGGTTTATGAACCAAATGTATATAGCACACTATTTTCCAATGCATTGCTTAATGATTACATAGGTTACGGTTAAAAAATAAATAATTTGCAATGGTCGCATGGAAGCCATCGCGTAAATTTATTATTATTTTTTTATATAAGCATTGAAGATTCTATAATTAAGGTAAATTATATTTAATTATACGATATTGAATTTTTTTTATTTACCAGCGAAGCATAGTTGAAAAACGGGGTTTCTTGAAACTTAAGCAAGTAAATAGATTAGTTTTGGCAATAAGTAATAATGAATGCTCTAATTTAAATGCTCTATGATTATTTCAAATAAGATGCTCATCGTTTGAATACCGTCTAAGTGCCTAGGACTGGCTTTCTGCATGTTTTTTTTAATGATTATTTCAAATAATATGCTCATCGCCTGAATCCTGAATAAATACCAATGGAGTGGCTTTCCGCATGTTTTTTAAAATATTCCATTTGTACACGGCCTTAGGTACTGTCCCTTAAATTACCCTTATCATCCTTAACTTTTACCCTGATTAAATAAATTATTACCTAATAACCTTTATGTTGAAAATACTAGGTCTAGTTCAAACAAAATACTAATCTTAGTTTACTCTATTGAGATAGTCCCCAACACTTATTTCAAGTAAATGCCAATAATTTTGCCAACTAGTTCTGTGTTTAAAACTTCATAGCCGTTATTAGTGTCAATAAATTACACTTCTGTATGCACATCAATTTACCTGTTTGTTCATAACTATTTATACACACTGAAGGGTAATTATTTAAGGCAGAATTTAGTCAAAACAGTGACAGTTCTATTCTTTTCTCCTTTATTGGTCTTTTGCTAGTGTGTGTAAATGTGTGGATACAATGGCTGTATTCGAATAGTCTACTTATGCAGCGTCGCCTTGGCTCGTGCCCTTGATAGCTGCATTGGCAATCACATGACCAAGGTTAGAGCTGTCTGAATAGTCGCGAACGATACCTATGCAGTCTTCGCAAGGTCTTGGTAACCATTGATATGGAAGGCTACCAACCATGCGCTTTTCTCGCGGTGTCTGTTGCGATGTTTGACTGGCAATTGTTTTAGTATTATTGTTTCGTCTGCTAAAGCATTGACTTCCGTTTTGTGCCATTTTAAATATGGTTGTTGCCGTTCAAATAGTTTGATGCAGTTTTCGCTATGAACAGCGCGAGAAGTGTAAAATCATCAAGACTGCTGCATCAAATCTAAAACTCGAGGGTCCGACTAGGGAGCCTTGGACTATTCGGATATAGCCTAGTGGTTGGATTTCCAACAATCAGCAATAACACTTGGGGTCTTTTATATTTAAAAAAATTGTTTGTGTAATTTTTAACTCTAAATATGTTCATATAGGCCTAACCTGAACTTTTCAAAGACACAAGTTCAATGAAATTGGAATTGTGCTCATGATTTTACTGATTAAAAAAGGGGATAGTATGTAATGGGTAAGCTAATTATGACATTTTATACAGTACTTTTCTTTGATACTTTGTTATCTAATATAAGTACACACAAAAAAAACGGCAAAAATAACAAAATTAATATGCTCACCTAAGTCACTGCTTAACGTTCCTCCGTATTGTGTAATATTGTCTGAAATTTGTCGATCTGGGAAACCACATAGATGTCCATTCACATAAACTTTTGTTAAAAAACTAATTTAGAGAGCTAATTGGTTGCAAATAAATCATCTTCATACTAACATGTTAAAAACCTATGAGCATCACATACCTATGTATTTTATGATCTGAGCATAGTCTTGTATATAATATCCAAGTTAATCAACCGTTAGTCAACAGCTAGGTCACGTGAACGATTTTTCCTGCTCAGATCTTAGCTACAAAAACCGTGAATTTATAAGTCGGTCAGGAGGCTGGTAGATGGAGCGATAAAAGCAGCGTGGTTACAGCCGCAAAACTCGTAAGAGGGAGGTTGCACAGAACGACAATAACCACTCGTCACTCACAACGTCTCTTTGCTGTTGTTTACATTTCGTTCAAGCAAACATCATTACTATTAATTATACCGGGGAGAATGATTTGCCAGCACAAGTAGTTTGGTGAATGTGTTGCCGCAACATCATTGGTTGCAGTCTTGCCGTCGAAATTGTTTCGACGCATATAATAATTGCTTCACTATCAATAAAATCGAGACATTGTTACTCATTTTGAATATCGAATATTATAGCTCATAATATTTTTATTATTATTATTAGCACCGCGTCTTACTACCCGCTCAGGTTATACGCACTTATGCTAATGTGTAATGGTCGGGTGATTGTGAGATGAAATGGAGGACCTACAGTTTAACGTGGGATCCGAACCACGGTGGAGGCCTGGCATTCCCCACATTCACAAGATGTCTTGTCAGAGGTGAAGGAAGGGTTTGGTAATCAGATAAATCTGTGCCAGGACCGAGGATTGAACCCCGGCCGCCAGCACAAAAGTCTGACACTTTACTCCTAGACCGCTAGCTCATAATTAAAGTAAATATTTATCACAGCGTAAGTAAACGTGGCTTGGGGTTACACTTGAATGACAATTGGAGGAACATCGGAAGCACAACCCTGGTAGAGGTGCAAACGTGTGGCAGGCTAAGAGGCGGAGATATGTCGCCTGGAAAATGGACCTCGGAGCATTCCACCGCGACATGACCTTGAAGCCGAATCTGACATACCTCTGCCATACAATATTTATCGCTTGTCATCCGACCAATTGAAATTCTTGGTTTCCACTTTTCAAGCGACAAAAAATGGCTTTAACGCAGCGGGGAAAAAATTGTTTGTGTGGCCATAGCCTTAAATGGGCTCTTAAAGTGATAAAATGTTCTTCGAAATGTGAATTTTATTAACTTTTTTTTTTCCTTTCTTAAAGGCATCATCAAGATCTACTAGGACATAAACCATCGCAAATATGTCTCAGTATGGAGCTGCCAATAAAAACCCTCCATGGGTTCGATCGGGAGGTGAGTGGTGATTTGAATAGGGGGTAGTTTTGAAGTGTTTGCACGAATTTCCTCATAAATTATATGTTTAGGAACTGTGACACGCCTCGGTGGCGTAGTTGGCTAACGCGCTTGTCGTGTTGAGCTCGACTGCTGAGGACGGGGAGATTCGAGGTTCGAATCGCGGTCGGGTGAACTGGGGGTGGTTTTTCCTAAATGGTTTTCCACTCTCCCTCCACGCAAATGCGGGTTCACTCCCTCTAATTAAACCTTCCCAATTCCTAATCCATTCGAGTAATTAGTACTTCAAGCGTATAACCCGAACGGGTAGTAAAACCGCGGTGCTAAATATTATTTAGGAACTGTGAAAGTTTATTTTAATTTTCCTTTGGGCTGCCTAATTTGTTAAATTATTGACTATATATCAATTTGTCTTGTAAGCAGAGAGCACTAAGGAGCTAGTTTTAAGCTTCATTGATAGTTTCAAATCCTTTTTTTATGTAAGAATTTCAGGTAGTGGGTCACATAATATCTATACCAATACATTTTTGAAGTCCACTGTAATTAAGAATAGGCTTTATTATACTCCGCCAATGTATCCAAAAGGAAAAAACAACCTTCTAGGAAACAGTATATTTTATTATTATTATTATTATTATTATTATTATCATTATCATCACCGCGTCTTACTACCCGTTCGGGCTACACACACTTACGATAATGTGTAATGGTAGGGTGATTGTGAGATGAAATAAAGGACCTACAGTTTAACGTGGGATTCCGAACCACGGTGGAGGCCTGGTATTCCCCACATTCACAAGATGTCTTGTCAGAGGTGAAGGAAGGGTTTGGTAATCAGCTAAATCTATGTCGGGACCGAGGATTGAACCCCGGCCGCCAGCACAGAAGTCCGACACCTTACCCCTGGACCGCCAGGTCACCCTTCCTTTTAACACTTCATCCGTGGATAATCACATGTTTTCAGAAGTAATTTCAATACACTACGTTTTAAAACTTTCTTTCTTTAAATGACTCCCTCCGTTGTACTGGAAAATCAGGTGACGGGTTAATTGGCTGCCTTTACCCAATGGGAAGCTAGCCTTCGCAACATCAGGTTGCCAGGAGTTCTCCCATTAGTTGGTTTTAACACTGGTAACAAGGGGTCCAAGAAGCAAGGGGTAGGTCATATCTCAGTCTGTAACAGCACTAGCTCAAGGCTTTCCCCCCGCGTCAGTTCATAAATGAACGAAACTGTATCAATGTCAATTTTATAATAATAAAAGTGAAATTAATAAAATAAATAGAGTATGATGTTAAAGTACTAGCAATCTCACTTCCACCTCCTTCCTCCCCCCTCCCCCTCCCTCCTCAACTCGCCCTCTTAACCTTTTCAATGAACAAACCTTTTCAGACAAGTAACTAGTCAACTGTTTACAACTAGATAATTAGCAATCATTCGCTTGAATAAAAAAAAGAGGACCATTGTATTTTTAAAACAATATTTGTAATTTGCTATCTGAGTAGGCTTGATCGAGGGGTTTGGATTATTCGATTATCTGAACTCAGCTTTGTTGTAGCCAGTTTATCGACACTAGAAGGCATTTTTCATTGTTTTCCAATAAAAACCCATCTAATGTGAACTGTTTTTTAAAATGCCTGATTTATAACAGTTGTTATTTGGGACTGCACGTAGCGATTCTTATGTTGAAAGATTCAAGCTCTCCCAATGAGCTCAACCATTGTAACTTGGAGGCTGAGGGCCCGGTGTAGACCTTGTTTGTGTCTTAGGCCCATCTTCACTTTCATCATCATACGGTTCATTCCCTGAGGGTCAATGGTCGCTGACCCATGTTTTCCAACCCGCTTCGTGGCTTTTCACCTCAAAGCCGAGCCCACATGAGGTACCCTGACAGTGGGGTGTAAGAAAGCAAAAAAGTCACTCATACAGTAATTGAACAAATTCTAGCCTAATCTCAAGGATATAGTAGGTAGTTATTAATAAATAATCACACATAACCGATAATCAGGATTAATTAGTGTAAATAATCACATTTTGATCACTTATTTTGTCAGGCCTGTCGAGTTGGTACGCAAAAGTCTTTGGACTCCTTTATTTTTTTTGTCCGACTCTTGTCAGAAATGTCTAAAGTACATTAATTAGTAATAAGTAATAACAAATTGATGACTGCAGTAAAATGCTCCAACACAGATTACTTCATGGGTATTTTCTTTCACATTGTGAATTTATATTTGAATAAATTTGTCAATCAAAATTACAAATATTGTTCCTAAATAATAATATATATATATATATATATATACATATATAAAATATTCTTATAGTATTATAAGTTTTTATTTTAAAGCCAGGTTCGATGACTGTACAGTTTTACCGACTCTGACTCCACCCAAAATTGCTTTCTACACTGACGCTACAGTCCCGGTTTCAGTCGGTTTTACCGAATTGGCTCACTTTCCGTATATTTTGCTGTGTCTTGATTGATTTATCGATAATTGAAACAATTTGACTAAATATGATAGTGTTTTGTTTTGTCACTTCTTATGGTGACCTGGCGGTCTAGGGGGTAAGTTGTCGGACTTCTGTGCTGGGGGTCCGAGGTTCAATCCTCGGTCCTGGCACAGATTTATCTGATTACCAAACCCTTCCTTCACCTCTGACAAGACATCTTGTGAATGTGAGGAATGCCAGGCCTCCACCGTGGTTCGGATACCACGTTAAACTGTAGGTCCTCCATTTCATCTCACAATCACCCTACCATTACACATTAGCGTAAGTGCGTATAACCCGAACGGGTAGTAAGACG
>CABFVX010004091.1:12478-32076 GCA_902151425.1 Timema shepardi | reverse complement strand
CCAGGCCTCCACCGTGGTTCGGATCCCACGTTAAACTGTAGGTCCTCCATTTCATCTCACAATCACCCTACCATTACACATTAGCGTAAGTGCGTATAACCTGAACGGGTAGTAAGACGCGGTGCTAATAATAATAATATTGAAAAGTTTGTTTCCATCGGAATACAGACTATTTTAGGTATGTATTATCTGTTCTGTGTTCATGAATTAGATTAACTATTTGTTAATGATATTTTTCTTTGTGATATAAAAGCGTAAAATAGTTTTAAGTAGACTGGCATATATTTTTATACATTAACTAGTAAAAATAATATTAATAATTATATATTCACATCCAATATCCTTTTCTTGTTTTTGTCCTTATATATTATTCCTTTTACATGTTCCTCTCTAAGTGTCCTATCATTCTTTACAAATTTCCTTTTCCTCCCCGGTGTGTTTTTTGGTTTCCTCTTTTAGGAAGTTGCGTTTCACACTCCTCCCTGATGAGTTCTGATAGAATGAAACTTTGGTCGGGGGATTGTGCAGTAACGGTCGATTTTCTTTAAGAGGCAACCATTACCTCTTTGTCCAGTGGCAGCAGTGTAAAGTGTGAACTATGTTTCTTCTTTTCATTGTAAAGGCCGTATTGTGTTCGTTCCTTTTAAATGTTTCACCTTTCCTGTAATTTGTGTTCTCTAATACCTAACCCTAGACATTCCACCTTATTGCCAAGTGTTACATCCATAACATATATAAATAAGAAGTGGCTTTGTGTCTGTTCAGCTGTACTCCCAGGTCGGCAATGTGAGCTACCCCACCCCTCGTGCACTCAACCCTACAGCTTTCAGCAACACGACGGTGGCAAACGTCCCCGCGGCCACGGTGGCCGCCCCCAATACCTCGGCGAAGCAGCGGGTCTTCACCGGTACAGTCACCAAGGTGCACGACAACTTTGGCTTTGTCGATGAAGACGTCTTTTTTCAGACAAGGTAGGTTGTCTGGCTGAACAAGTTGGATTAAATATAACTTGATTTATAAGCTTAGGGCAAAATATGTTGGACAGTTCTACGATTAAGGTGCGGCAGAAGGGAGCGCAAGTATTTTTACAGTTTTTTATAGGATATAAATTTTTGGCAAAAATAAATAAAATATTTCTCCAGTAGCAACGCAGAGTTTAGTTTCCTGCACATGTTAATATCAACAGATCTTGAATATCTGCCAAGGGTGTCCTGGAATTTTGTCAAAACTTTTTAAATAAAGAGAAAATATCTTGACGAAATTCCAGGATACCCTTGACAGATATTCAAGATCTGTTAATATTAGCATGTGCAGAAAACTAAACTCTACGTTGCTACTGGAGAAATACTTTATCTATTTTGGCCAAAAAACTGTAAAATTACCCGCGCTTCTTTCTACTGCACCTTAAACATTTAAGTTATATTTAGTTTCTAATGTTACATAAACATTCACAGTAGATTATTTTCTTTCATAATAAGTTTAAACTGAAAATATAATATTCAATCTTTGTTCAGGCTCCAGGAATAATTTATGTTTTCGATTTGACTGTGATTTCAATCGATAAAGTGGACTTAGTACACCCATTACTGAGGGCATTAAAAATTTTTTTCCCCGTCGATTTAATTTTTATTTATTTGAGGTATTTAACCAGCATCTTTTACACTGACTTATTATATCAGCATACAATTTTTTTTTTCTATGAGCGAGAGTGAAAGGGCCTACCAATTTTGCTGGGTAAGGTATGCTCACATGCCTTCCAGGCTTCTTTTTACATACATGTCACAATCAACATGAAACCGACGGCTTTACTTATTCCCCTCTGAAGTAAGTTGTGCCACAAATTTTTATCGCTCAAGGAAAATCCATCGACCACGGCTGGGTTCGAACCCACGAACATTGTGTCCCGGGGCGAGCACTATACCCTAAGACCACTGAGGTCGACACTGATTTTATATTCTTCCATACAAAGTTCATTTGTCTCGTATTGGTAGGTGACCTGGCGGTCTAGGGGTAAGGTGTCCGACTTCTATGCTGGCGGCCGGGGTTCAATCCTCGGTCCCGGCACAGATTTATCTGNTGTCAGACTTCTGTGCTGAGGGTCCGGGGTTCAATCCTTGGTCGCGGCAAATATTTATCTGATTACCAAACCCTTCCTTCACCTCTGACAAGACATCTTGTGAATGTGGGGAATGCCAGGCCTCCACCGTGGTTCGGATTCCACGTTAAACTGTAGGTCCTCCATTTCATGTCACAATCACCCTACCATTACACATTAGCGTGAGTGGGTATAACCCGAACGGCTAGTAAGACGCGGTGATAATAATAATAATAATATTCTTCCATACAAAGTTCATTTGTCTTACCTAGTGTAGTGTCATGTTGTTTCTTGGTACCCCTGCTGATTGATAAATGTATTAAAAGGGGATTTGTAAATGTTATTGCTCTCCAGCTGCTGTGTGAAGGGCTCCAACCCACAGGTGGGAGACAGGGTGCTGGTGGAAGCTTCGTACAACCCTAACATGCCCTTCAAGTGGAATGCCACCCGCATTCAGGTAACCTTTTTTTATACATACACCATCTTTAAACTTCACCAATGCGGTGCTTTTCGCTCGCCTTAACTCTTGAGGTGTTGTTTTTTTCCCCAGCGGTTTCAAGGTTAGCGATACACTACTGTAACATTTGTTGTGTTGTGAATCGTAAGTGACAAAATGAGTATTTTTTTATTAGTTAGTAAACAATAGAATATATGTGTCGACAACTTAAACAAAGTGTTATAATTCCTTGTGGTAAATCAAGTTAGGAGGCAGGATAAATAATAATGTTTTTGAGCTAACTGTGCTGATAACTCACCATCAAACCTAGGAGGGTCACGCTGCTCGTTTTGGGAGCTACGCAGGCTAGGATGCCGGTTCACCGAGTATGAGCGCCGAGGATCTACTGTCATGCCCGACGTACCAGGGTTCATACCCATGTAGGGCCACCTAGAGGTCACTCAGGCCATTGGTTAAGCATTTCTTGCTATGCTTTGTTCTGTCATAAGCTCCTAAGTAATTCCGTTAAGTTTATACATATCTTTTAATATTCCTTATTGACATCACATTTTGTAATAGAGCAAGGTAGTAGAACAAAACCATAAAAACCCCAAGCCGAACATCGATCGCGAACCCACACAGTCATATTTCCATTCACCGCCCTTATCACCGTCTGCAACCCATCCTCTGACAATTTAGTCTCACAAACTCGCGGTTGACATTATAATGAAAAGAAGAACACAATTTACACTTTACATTGCTGCCACTGGACAAAGAGGTAATGTTTGCCTCTTGAAGAAAATTGATTGTTACCTCCCAATCCCCCGATCTAGGTTTCATTCTATCGGAACTCATCAAGAGACAGTGTGAAACGTGCAACACAACTTCCTAAAGGAAGGGTTGGGGAAGGGGTGGGGGGTAAGGAATGATAGAACACTTAGATAGGAACAACAGCTACAGTAGCCCCATGGCTTCTTTAGTGCTGACTGACAGTTCACAGCTGACAGCTTTGAAACGTTACCAGACCAAATTATGTATCCCTACGCCGAACCATATGATCTGCAAAAACACGTGTTTAACAAATGTCACTTCTGACAGTCAAAATTTAGGTATATACCTAAATGTTGACTGTCAGAAGTTAGCACCAAAGAAGCCATGGGGCTACTGTATTAGATTTCGTCAAAGCCTAGCAGAAGAGAGGGTAGGAACAGACAGCAGAAAGTGTTCAAGTGAGAGAAGGTGAGTGGAAGACTGCAGGAGGAAGAGGGAGTTGGAGGCATTTTACTGAACAGACCCGGCCACAGGCTGGAAACAGTTCATGACGATGACGACGACTAGTAGAAGTACCCGACGTTACCTCGGACAAAGCTCATGACAGACAGTCAAACAAACTCTTCATTTTATTAATATATAAAAAGTCAAAATCTCCATGTTTAACCTGTACATGCAAATCACTTAAAATGTAACTGTCCAATATTAAGAGGCAAATATACTTACGCTTCGGTGGCCGCATGGTCTAAAGCGCTACTCACGCATTAGACTAGACTGACGATGATGGGGAGATCGAGGTCCTAATCTCGGTCGGATATACTGAGGGTGGTTTTTCCAAAATGGTTTTCCGCTTGGTGTCCCCCTAAATGTGGGTACACTTACTATAAATAAAATCTTCCTAATCCCAAAAAAAAAAATTAACGTAATTAGTACATAAGCCCAAACAGGTAGTAAGACGCAGTGCTAAAAAAACAACCACCATGAGTATGTTTTGTAACCACTAGGTGCTGCCCACAACATCAAACAACAATTCCCGTGGTGGCGGGGGTGGGGGACTTCAACAGTCTCCGGGTAACAACATGATGAAGGGGTTCAGCAACATTGGGCCCAATAGCTACAATGCCGTGCCGCCGCCGTCTGATAGCAGCAACTCGGGAGGGGGTTTCGGCGGTCGGGGCCCCCACCCTTCACGCAAGCCTATGACGCGAAGAGAGAGGTCGCGGGATCGCAAAGACACAGAGGAGGAGGATGTCGAGAGGAAAAAGAGGAGAGAAGAAAGGGCTAAGTGAGTCTGATGATTTGTCCCCTCGTCAACTCTTCTGTTGACGGTCAATAGGGCTTAAGATCTTGGTCTCACGATAGGCTGTATTGCTTGTAATCAATGTGTATGTGTGTGACCTGGCGGTCTAGGGGTAAGGTGTCGGACTTCTGTGCTGGGGGCCGGGGTTCAATCCTCGGTCCCGGCACAGATTTATCTGATTACCAAACCCTTCCTTCACCTCTGACAAGACATCTTGTGAACGTGGGGAATGCCAGGCCTCCACCGTGGTTCGGATTCCACGTTAAACTGTAGGTCCTTCATTTCATCTCACAATCATCCTAACATTACACATTAGCGTAAGTGCGTATAACCCGAACGGGTAGTAAGACGCGGTGCTAATAATAATAATAATAATGTGTAAGTCTCGGCCGGCTGTACAAGAGTGTTTGTCTTATATCGAGAATAAACCAGAACCAGGTGTAAATATCCACTTTGATAGTTGCTTGATCTAAAGCAGATAAAAAACTTTTTGCGGATTTTTAGTGGTATAAAATGGATCACAGGATTTTTGAGAACGTTCACAAATATCCTCACTTTTTCGCAGGTAAACATTAAAGGCCACAATTCATAATTTTAACTATTGTTATATGAAACTCCACATTTTTGTTTTGTTTCCTAATCCATTAATTTATGTTTTTAACCCAAACAGATGCTAAGATCTAAGGGGGGAAGGGAGCGGAACTATCGTAACTTTTTTTTTAACTATAGTAGGGATGTGCGAGAAACATTTTTTCAATTTGAAACGAGAATATGAAAAAAATATTGGGACACAAGAATGAGACAAGAAAACTTTCTTTAAAACGTTTAAAAATGTAAATTATGTATTTTAAAGTAAATATATATATATATTGTGTTTGTTTAAGGGAGCGCGAGGAGAAAGATAAGCGCAGTCCATCTGTCCGTCGGCGCAGCAAGAGTCCTAGACCACGGCCAGCTCGTAGAACTCGTATAGTACCCAGATACATGGTGCATATACCCAAGATTTGCTTGGACCTGTAAGCTCTTCATTTTTATATGTCTTTGTTTAATACTGTATAATAACTTGGATTAAACCATATCTATCTATTAAAAAAAACTCTTTTTTTTTTGCTTTATGAGGTAATTGAATAATACCCAGAAGAATGTATACGAAAGGTGGATAGAAACATATACAAAGGAACAAACACAATATGGCTTTTACAATGAAAAGAATACATTTCCCACTTTACAATGCTGATATTGGACAAGGCGGTAATGGCTGCTTCTTGGAACTTGTAGAAAATCGATCGATACCACCCAATCCCGGGACCTAGGTTTCATTCTATCCAAACTGATCAGAAAGGAGTGTGAAATGCACAACACAACTCCCTAAAAGAGGAAACCAAAAGTTGGTCAATATGTTGACTATAGCATAATCTATGTTTATATTCAAGATAAGATAAGATGATAAATACAAATAATAAAAATATGTATGTATTTTGCCAAATCTAGAGCACACTTCTCTTTAATTTCAGGCCCGAGGCAGATGTGTTGGAGCTCCGACGTCGCTACAATAACATGTATGTGCCGTCGGACTTTTTTTCGACCAACTTCCGATGGGTTGATGCATTTCCTCCTCATACCCCTTTTACCCTTGACCAGTCCTGCTCGTTCCATGTAATGAACAAGGAGGTTGATCCAGTCATCGAGAACAACACCGTGCTGGAGCCCCCAGACGCTGACTACATCTTCTCGGCGAAGGTGTGTGGTGTGTTAAAATGTCAACTCCTTGGAGACATGGGAGTCATATTAACAGCTGCAAACAAATAGTTTCATTTTGTATGCGTTGTAATCCTCCTTTCTTGTACCTTCTTCCATCATCATCATCAATTGTTTCCAGCCAGTGGTCGGGTCAGTTTAGTAACTTGCCCCTATCTTATTCTCTCCTGCTACTATTCTTCCATTCTTCTCCTCTCACTTGAACACTCTTATATTATCGAATGTGGGGAATGCCAATCCTCCGCCGTGGTTCGGATTCCACGTTAAACTGTAGGTCCTCCATTTCATCTCTACAATCACCCTACCATTACACATTAGCGTAAGTGCGTATAACCCGAACGGGTAGTAAGACGCGGTGCTAATAATAATAATATCTTTGAGGCCTAAAAGGCCCATCCTTATTGATAATATGATGTCAGGTAAGTTGTGTACGTCTCTTTCCCGTCTCAGGTGATGCTAATGAGCATGCCTACCATGGAGGAGATCTTCAAAAAGTGCTGCTCTCTGGCCGAGGACAAAGAGAAGGAGCGGGAGAACGACGACGCTCGCGACTTTGTCCACCCGACACGTCTGGTCAACTTCCTCGTGGGCCTGCGGGGGAAAAACGAGACCATGGCCATCGGCGGACCTTGGAGTCCTTCGCTGGACGGGCAGGATCCGGAGAAGGACCCTTCGGTGCTGGTCAAGACCGCGATCAGGACTTGCCGCGCGCTCACCGGTGTCGACCTCTCGCACTGCACACAATGGTAATCCACACACACACACACACACACACACACTCTTAATAGTCTGAAAGTGTAAGAGAAAACAACGCCTTAGGGTTATTTATTCCTTGGACTATATATTATTATAAGAATCAAATAGCCAAAGCTATTATATTAAAGTGAGTATTTACTCACATCTAGATCTATAAGTGGCGGCACTAAGCCAACTACTTAGTCGAGGGTTGCTGCGATATCAGATAGATCGTGATATTAATACAGCACACATTTGTAGCCGACAATTTCCACACATCCATCATAGACTCTGCGTTGAAATATGAGTGAAGAATGATCCGGGGAACGGATAGTTCAGTGGTAAAAGCATTGGCGTACTAAACCAAAGGTCCCGATGTTCGATTCCTGTGTTCATGTGTCATTTTTTCAATTTTCAAAATATATATTATTATCTACACTTGAAGCCCTGATTGTGGTGGGCTCTTCACAACTTTCGTTTTGTCCATCCTCGATTGATAGATCCAACTTGGGATCAAACCAGGACAAATGATAATTTAGGATTGTCACGCACATGGAAAATCGACAGAGCCAGAAAACATAGGGAATTTTGCAACAAAAAAACCCAGTAAAAGTACTTGAATATTTGGAATTTAGGACACTTAATTTTTTGCTTTAGTTTACATCCATGACTGTTTCCAGCCTGTGGTCAGTTTTTTATTCAAGTCATATATTTTCCACTGTCTGCTGGCTAGGCCTGTCGTAGCTTCATATGTCTTATAATATAACTTAAGACTAGGACAGGCAAAATATCTAGTTCCCCGGATGTTAATTTATCACTATGAAAGGGTAAACCCATATTTCACCAACGATAAATTTATCGGCCAGGCCGAGATTAGAATCCAGGTCTCTTAGCTCATTAGAAAGACATGCTGTCGACGACTGAGCTAAGATGTGAGATGGGACACTTAAGTGCAAGGTNCCCCCCCCCCCCCCCCCAACCTGAAACATTGAGCTACTTAATGACTGCATTAAGCTCTAACCACCTTATTTTAAACACTAATAAAATTAGTGGTCGACATTATGAAAATTAAATTTGATTTATTTATACTTTAATTTAAGGTTTTCAGCGTTTCTGAACTCACAGTTCTGTTCATTAACCTTCAATGTTTTTCAGTTTTAATAAATATGTTTAAAATAGGGGTGCGTAAGACTCGAAAAAATCAAGGAAAAAAAATATCTTGTCTCAAAAGTTAAAAATTAATCTCGAAATTTTTTTAGAAACTTGGAAGTGGGGGGTGGGGGGGGGGACTGCCCTATGAAATTAATAAACCGAACCAGAAATTTATTAATTGTAATAACCCAAAAATAAACAACTTTTTTTCCCATAAACAACCTTCCTTAAGACATGTTTTGCTTATACATATTGTTTCTCAATATCACACTTTGATATTTTAAACTGTTACTTTATTAATTAATTTATAAATGGTATACATTGCAACTATCACCATTATATTAATTGCATTTAAAATATCAATGAGTAATACTTAAGTGTTTGAATGAGTTATAAGATATGTCAAAGTAAGCACCAACCCAAATGTCATAAAGGAACTTTAGATTTCTATAAACTATATACTTACTTAGAAATTTGAAGTGAGTTTAGTGTATATTTGATGTTTTCAGTATAAAAAATTACCGTCATTGACCACATTCAAAGTCATTTAAGATCACTATATTTTGTAAATCAGCGGATGAAGAAAGTTATGGGGAAGTTTAATAGAAATCCTGATTTTTGGTAAATAAAATGGTTTGTGCGGGTCCTTTAGATTGTTGAAACAATCGTTGTTCATTTATTGTCTGAAAACACCTTTAGTAAGGCTTATAAATTATACCCTTTAGTTGAAATACCAAGTAATTTGTATTATATTTGGAAGAAGGTACAGGAAATGTGGATAGAAGTACATAAAAGGAACAAACACAAAATGAATTTTACAATGAAAAGAAGAACACAGTTCACACCTAACATAACTGTCATCAGACAAAGAGGTAATGGCTGCATCTTGAAGAAAATCAATTGTTACCGCCCAATCCCCCGGCCTAGGTTTCATTCTTCCTTTTTTCATTTTCTTATCTAAGTGACCTATAATAATAACAATAGTAATAATAATAATAATATTTTGGACCGCGTCTTACTACCCGTTCGGGTCATACGCTTTAAATACTAATTACGATAATGGATTAGGAATTGGGAAGGTTGAATTAGAGAAAGTGAACCCGCATTTGCGTGGAAGGAGAGTGGAAAACCATTTAGGAGAAATCATCCCCAGTTCACCCGACCAAGATTCGAACCTCGATCTCCCCGTCTTCAGCAGTCGAGCTCAACACGACAAGCGCGTCGGCCAACTACGCCACCGAGGCAGGTAAATTTCCTATAATTTCCAAATTTTCTAATTTTTGTGTTTATTGGTTTCCTCTTTTAGGAAGTTGCGTTGCTCATTTCACACTGCCCCTTGATGAGTTCCGATAGAATGAAACCTATGTCAAGGGATTGGGTGGTAACAATTGATTTTCTTCAAGAGGCAGCCATTACCTCTTTATCCAGTGGCAGCAATGTAAAGTGTGAACTGTGTTTTTTTTATTGTAAAGGCCATATTGTGTTTGTCCTTTTTATATGTTTCTATCCACCTTTCCTGTACCTTCTGCCAAATATATTACAATTACCTCAAAAGTACGAAAAGAGCGAAAATAGGTTTTCCTTACAGATATAAGTTATTTGTTTTGCAGTTATAATGACCAAAGAAAAATCATACATAACCTACTGAATATTTGATAGACATAAGTTAACTTTTTGATTACCTTTTGAAAACCTTTTAAGAATTTAAAAGTATTACTCTTTACTATTTATCGGTGTCTATTTTTTTTAAAGGGTGTGCAAGGAATCTTACTTTTGTTATACTGTTGTGTGCAATGTAACAACATTCAAGAAACCTCTCTTAAACGTGGGAATTTCTGTTGTAAGATTAGTAGAAATATTTACTTTTATGTCCAATACAAAATTAATAATTATTTACACTTGAAGAAATAACGAACAGGCAAGTTAAAATAACAGCGCCAACTGAGGCTGGAAGAAAGGAGTTAAGAGGTAAGTTAAAGGAACTGCGCTAACTGAGACTGGAAGAAAAGAATGAGGAGGTAAGTTAAAAGGAACTGCACTAACATTTACTTGAGAATAAATTTTTAAACCCCATGTATTATAACCACACCGACTCTAGTTGTTTTTCCATTACAGACCCGCACACTAGTGCTAGCAAAATCAAATCGGATTGATCTTATATTGGTAACACGTGTCAACAGATACACGACAAACTAAGCCCACTTCTAAAATCATCATCAACCGTTTCCCAGCTTGTAGCCGGGTCAGTTTAGTAAAATGCCTACATCTTCCTTCTATTCTTACACCACTGTTTCTCATGTAATTTCTTCTGTTCTTCTCCTCTCTCTTGAACACTTTCTGTTATCTGCTCCTACCATCTCTTTCTTGGCCTCCCTTGCGGTCTTGTTTCCTACCTACTTCATTTCGATGACCTGGTGGTCTAGGGGTAAGGTGTCAGACTTCTATGCTGGCGGCCGGGGTTCAATCCTCGGTCCCGGCACAGATTTATCTGATTACCAAACCCTTCCTTCACCTCTGACAAGACATCTTGTGAATGTGGGGAATGCCAGGCCTCCACCGTGGTTCGGATCCCACGTTAAACTGTAGGTCCTCCATTTCATCTCACAATCACGCTACCATTACACATTAGCGTAAGTGCGTATAACCCGAACGGGTAATAAGACGCGGTGCTAATAATAATAATAATACTTCATTTCCAACATTTTCTTCAGCACCTTTTCTTTTTCTATACTCATTACACGCCCATAACCACTCGATGTTATAAAAGCCATTTACGGGCCTCTTCTTTGAGGTTAGGGAGACCCTTAACCCTGCCATCTTCCTCCTTTTTCCCACCATAAAAGCATATAATTAATATTTTACTTATCTATCATACATTTCAGTACAGGCTACACGATATATATCCAAATGAATATTAAGAAAGACTTATTTGCGGTTAAAACCCGATAATCTTTTCACTCCACTTGCTTCTTCAACCGTGTGTTTTGGATGATTCGATTGATTCTCATTTTGGGAAAACAAAAAAGAAGTGTTAAGAGGATCAAAATTTCAACCAAAGAAATACCAATGCATTTTTATTTTTTTGTATGTTTTCTTCAATTTTTCATTTTATGTTTCTGTACATATTTTGGTACGTGTGTGTTGGATGCTGTTTTGGTACTGCGGTGCACTTTTACATCCACTCCCAAAACTCAAACTTTATTTTTGTACGGATATTTAAGGACTTTTGGTTCATGGTGCGTTACTTATTTTTTTCACAATTATACTTGGTTTATAATGTATCTCTTTGAATCGAATTGAACATTTTTCAAGTCTCAAGACGCGCTTGATAAATATAGTTGTGTTAAAAACTAAATATATTTAATATAATATGATTAAATTTTAGCATGAAAGTTTTGCTGAATCTGTTAAATCAACAAACTCATGGGAATCTCTTGAAAAAGTTGCCGCATTACTGGAACAGCCTTCTTCTTTTTTTTTAGGTGAATGCAGTATTAGTGTCTTTATAAAACTCAATTTATCACAAGTAGAAATCTGTCTGAGTTTCAGTATGTAACCAGGGGTGTTGACTTCTCACCCCGGCAGGTACCGTTTCCTGGAGATTTACTACCGGCGTGCGGAAACTACACACAAGGGTCGGTTGGTGCCGGCGCGGGTTGAAACAGTGGTACTATTTCTCCCAGATGTTTGGAGCTGTGTGCCCGCGCGGCTCGAGTGGGACGGCTTGCACCACAACTACAAGAAGCAGCTGGAGAGGCGGCTCAAGGCGGAGCAGGACATAGCAGCGGGTGTGACGACCGAGGAAAAGGCACAAACTTCATCATCCAAAAAAAAAAAATCACATAAATTAGTTTATAAGATATTTTGTTGTTGTTGTTTTTCTTTTCTCTCTTCCTTTTAACTCCATCTCACGTACTTTTCCTTTTATCTGTTATCTGCTAAGTTACTTTTAACTCATCGGCCCCGCTGAAACGACGATGGCAAGCTTATTATTCTTTTGGATTGTCTTTCTCCTCGTCTCTCGGCAAGAACGGAGTGATTATCGAAGTAGTGGAGCCAAATATCCAGGGAAGCTAGCAAGGAGGAATATTATTAATACATCTTGTGTTTCAGCTATGAAGCTTGTCGTTTCTTCATACCATTTTTTTCACTCGAGAAGTTTACCTGTCAGTTGCTTGAATTTTGTGATGCTGTACACTTAAGAAAGATAGATCCTGTTTTTTTTTTAAGTGCTAATAACTTCAGAATGATTGACCTTCCTGTATTACAGATAATTTTTATCATGAAATTCAACTCTAGTTTTCCACCACAGTCGAGGGGGAAAAAAAAGATTGCTCGTTGGCAACTGGCGGCGGTAGGTTGGTTTTTTTTAGTTATTATTTTACACGGATCCTAACCATGTTTATATTTGCCATCTGGTGACCAGCGCCTTTTAATGTCGAGCTTTCAATGCAGCGCGTTTTTTCTGGTAAGTTATTAAACTATAAGTACTTTATGTTTATCATCACATATTGCTTATTATATATATTTTTTACCTTAATAGAGCGTGGATGTCTTTAAATGTGATTGTCCCATCTTGAAATACAGTTCCAATGGTGGTAGCTATTTTCAAAATAATGAAGCGTGAGTATGTGGTTTTGAGATGTTATTTAAATGAGTAGCTTTCTGAACATGGGGGTGTAAGCAAAATCTAGAGCGGAAGTTGTCGGCCATATTGCCATCTATAGAGTTGTCTATACTGCAGGCTACCATGTCTTTTGAAACTCTTTAAACATGGTACCGATTTTAAAAAAGGTATATAAACATAATAACATTTTCAAAAAAAGAGATAAAATAGATTATAAAGACGATAGATGTGTCTCACTACTTTACATCCGTTACTGTTTCCTGCCTGGGGCCTGGGTCCATATAATTTCCTCTATCGGCTTGCTAGGCCTGTCGTAGCTGCAAATGCCTTGAAATCTATCTTAAGACTAGGACAGACACAACATCCAACCCCCGGCCGTTAATTCATCACTGGGAAAGGGTAAACCCACATTTCAGCAATAATAAATTTTTCGGCCTTGCCGGGAATCAAGCCCAGGACCCTTAGCTCAGTAGACAGACATGCCACCGGCTGAGCTGAGGTGTCGGATTATCTCACTACTACCAACATGCTAAAAAAAATAATTATCTAACATAATTTTTATGAGATTGACTCCATACACCAAATAAATAATTCGGGATCATCAGTGCCGATTTCGACGAAATAGATAACAGATCAGATTTTTACTATTCAACAAATATTAGAAGAAGAAAAAGTTGGGATACAACATGACGGTTCATCATTTATACATTTATTTTAAAAAGTCCTATGATATCGTTAAAAGAGATAAATTATATAAATGTTAAGTAAAGTTTCGGATATCCAAAAATCTTGTCAAGATAATTAAGGTACTGTATGTTTGACTGATACGACTGACAGAGTATGGGTTGGATGTTACTTGTTAGATACTTTTGGAACTAATAATGTGTTGAAATAAGGAGATGCACTTTCCCCATTACTTTTTAATTGAGCCTTAAATTATTCTATTAGGGTAATGCAAGAGAGTTGGGAAGGGTTGACACTAAATGGTACAATGAAGCTATTGGGAGATGCAGATGATTTAGCTTTGTTGGGAAATCGTAGGGAAGTTATGGCAAAAAATATATCAATTTTATTAGAGACTAGTAAGGAAATAGGTTTAGAAGTGAACACTGAAAAGACTAAGTATACGATGATCACACAAAAAATATATTGGGGGCGATAATTTAGGGATTACTGCGAACAATTCATTTGACAGGGTTAATCAGTTTAAATATTTATAAACAGTTTTAACTAGCAAAAATGATATTAGATTGTAAATAGGGGAAAATAATACAGTCCTTGAAATGCATGCTATTAGTCTGTCAGTAAGTCGCCTGGTGTCCAAGAATATAAAACTCAGAATATACAAAACAATAATTTTAGAGGTTCTCTCAGGGTGTAAAACGTGGTCTCTTGCCTTACACGACGAAAACAAATGTAGGGTGTTTGAAAACAAGGTGCTCAGGAAGATATTTGGTTCAAAAAGGGGGTGAGGATACTGGGGAGTGGAGGAGGTTACCTAATAGTGAGTTACATACCCTGCACAAGACATTGTTAGGATAATCAAGTCTTGTAGATTACGATGGGCAGGACATGCAGCATGGTTGGGAGAATCTAGAACCTAATGGGAAGACCTAGACGCAGATGGGAGGGTAAAATTAAAATGGCTTTGGTGGCCGCATGGTTTAGGGGGCTACTCTCGCAATAGACTAGATTGTCGATGACGGGAAGATCTTGGTTGTAAGTACTGAGGATCATGGTGGCTACAGACAGGGAAAACCTGGAAAAGTCAGGGAATTTTTGGATGACAGGGAAAACAGGGAAATGTCAGGGAATTTATTCTAAAATATCCCATTAATTTCACAACTTAACACTAAAACTTAAGTTAATAATACCTAAATAAAATAACATTTTAATCTTTAAAATGACTGATAAAATTATTTATGTTTAATAGTTACAAACTTTTTGTAATATATGATAAATAATAACAAAAGTCATCATCCACCATTAAAACTGGAAAAAAGTAGTCAGGGAAAATTGAAAAATGTTACCTGGAAAACCTGGAAAAGTCAGAGAATTTTGTAAAATATGTCTTGTAGCCACCCTGAGGATGGTTTTACACTCTCCCCTCGCTCAAATGCGGGTACACTTCCTCTAAATAATATAACCTGCCTAATCCCTAATTAACCATTAACATAATTAGCAGACAAACGTTTAACTTGAACAGGGAATAGTACACAATGCTAACAAATTAAAATCTACAAATAAAGAATGTATTATACTCACAAGCCCACCACGGGCAGTATAGAGATGATAATTGGCTCTTTTAGACAAAGTGGAACTATCAATAGATAGCACAAGAAAGATTTACTTAAAGTTCAATCCTCGGTCCCGGCAAAGATTTATCTGATTACCATACCCTTCCTTCACCTCTGACAAGACATCTTGTGAATGTGGGGAATGCCAGGCCTCCGCCGTGGTTCGGATCCCACGTTAAACTGTAGGTCCTCCATTTCATCTCACAGTCACCCTACCATTACACATTAGCGTAAGTGAGTACAACCCGAACGGGTAGTAATACGCAGTAATAATAATAATAATTTACTTAAAAAATACAAAACTAAATGGAAATAAAAATGATCTCATTAGTATGTTAATTTCATCTATTAAATTTGTGACATGTATTATTTTTTTCTACCACCGCATCTTACCATACACTTGTGTTGTATACTTATGCACTAACTACTCTATTAAATTGGGGATGAGGAAGATTGAATTTAGACAAAGTGTATCCACATTTGTATGGCGAGAGACTAAGAAACCTTTTATTAGGGAAAACTATCCCCAATTCACCCGGCCGAGATTTGAAAAGCAAGCTCCCCCATCATTGGTATTCTAGTGTCTTGTGAGAGTAGAGTCTTAGACTATGTGGCCAGCTAAGTGGGCTATAGTTTTATTATTTGATACCTGCCTCGATGGCGACACTAGTTTGTTGAGCTAAACTGCTGAGGACAGAGAGATAAGTTTGAATCTAGGTCGAGTGAACTGGGGTGGTTTTTCCTAAATGGTTTTCCACTCTCTCTCCGCAAATGCAGGTTCACTTCCTCTAAATTCAACTCTCCTAATCCCTAAGCCATTAGCGTAATTAATTCTTAAGTGTATAATCCGAGCAAATAGTAAGACCTGGTGCTAAATAAATAAATATTATTTGATTTTATTTTGAATAATAATTGAGGCTAAGCATTTTTTAAACTAAACTAATCGTTTTTTTAATTGATATTGCGTAAAATAAGATAAATCAATAAATAAAAACCATTCTTATCGATTTTACTTTTGCTGTGTCCTTTTCAGAACAATTTTAGGAAAAGCTATCAAAAGTCTTTAATTAATAAGAGTATGCACATAATATTCATCTGTCTCTTTGATTATGTTTTTACTTATTTGTTGAATTGCCGAGAAACATAACTGAAAACACAATTCACAATAATTATTACTGCTGCCCATCCACTCAAATGAGACACAATTCAGCAACTGACAGATGATTTTCAAATATAAAACATAAATTAAATATATATATATATATATTTATACATTTCTCCTTGCTATTTCTCTGACGGCATCGCAGTCTACAAACCACCGTTGAAGGAAGCCAAAATAAACTGTTAATGTTTTGATGAGTTAGCTCTGTTTTACAGAGGGGTGTTGGATTAAGGAAGTCCATAAACACGTATGTTTTTTGTTTTCAATCATTTCACCAAATGTTTGGAGACAAATGGTCAACACTCTTTAAGGAATTAAAAGACCACAAAGAGCAGCCCGAAAGAAGAGTCTACATTGTTCAAATAGGCCAGATGAACGGTAATAGGGGGTCTGTCTGAAGTGTGTATTAAAATGTCCTAAGTCATTCCAATTATATGGCCCGGTAACTTTTTTTTATTATTATTTTTCCCCCCTGAATATTTATTTTTTCGTTTTGAATGAGAATTGCTTACATGGTGACTTATTCTGTGACCTCACTCAGTTGTAGTAAAAAAAAAAGGTGTAGTTTGTCGTAAATGTGAGTAGTACCTATTGTAAAATAGTGGTTTGTCGACGGAATTATTAAAATTTAAACTGAATTTGAAATATCCTGAAAAATATCTCTTGTAAAAATGCACCAATTGGGTTTTATATTTAAGAACCTGTAAATTTTACATATTACATATAATTTGTATCTTATTAATTAAATTAATACAAAAGCGAATTTTCACAGAGTAGATTCCTCTGCAAATAGTTATTATTTTGTAAAATTTGTGTTCTCACTTTATATATTGTAAAATTTAAACACAAAAGATTGTAATTCTCTGGCTGATATTACAAATTTATATTCGCATGGTCCGAAGAAAATGATTTTTTTTTTTTTAATTTATTTCAAAGCAAACACAAACCATTATTTTATATAAATATAGGTGTGTGTGAGTGATTGTTGAGTTGAGTGTGAGCAAAGAGTTTTTTTTTTCTGCCCTATTTTGTGTAACGTGTTTTTTTTTATGTGACCTATCCTGAATGCAATGTGCCACCGTCACCCTTCCCCTCTTTAAATTCCCACGCTTGGACTTAGTGCAGACACCCGGAAAATCTCTTTGTTTTAACATGACCCTCGTTTGTTTTCAGGAAGGGGCAGAGTCCACAGGGGAGATTAAGAAAGACCCGACCCATTATTCTGAGCTTGATCCAAAGATAATGAAGGTTGGTATTCATTATTTTCTACAAGTTTTGTTATATTACTATTATTATTATTATTATTAGTATTAGTATTATTACCGCGTCTTACTACCCGTTCGGGTTGTACGCACTTACGCTAATGTGTAATGGTAGGGTGATTGTGAGATGAAATGGAGGACCTACAGTTTAACGTGGGATCCGAACCACGGTGGAGGCCTGGCATTCCTCACAGTCACAAGATGTCTTGTCAGAGGTGAAGGAAGTGTTTGGTAATCAGATAAATCTGTGCCGGGACCGAGGATTGAACCCCAGGCGCCAGCATAGAAGTCTGACACCCTACCCCTAGACCGCCAGGTCACCTTTTATTATAAAATAAATACAATCTTTGCAGCGCCAGTTATAGAGTAATGTTTCAAGTAGATTTGGGTTGAGTCCACTCTTTTACGAATCCGAATCTCCAATTCTGAATCCTATCCACCACCTCCCTTTCGAGCATCCTTCTTGTAATCCTTCCATCCTCTTCACATGTCCATACCACTTCAATCTCACCTTCTCTATCCTACCCTCCTCCACACTCTCTCTTTCTCTATCACCCTGTTCATCTTTGTCATTCCCAGTCTGTATCATTCTCCTATCCCTTTCCTTTATCCCCCAGGTTTCTGATGTGTACTGCAATATTGGGACATAGTACGCCCTAACCTTCACTCCTTTGCACTTCAGCTGCACATTTATACCCCAGAACAGACTTCCGACGCTTTTGTTAAAGGTCTCCGCTTGCCTCCCTTTCTCCCCAATTTCTCTCTAGTTTCCTCCTTTTTCCTCTACCACACTTCTCAAGTTATTATCGATACATATTAAGCCCCTTGGCCCTGTAAAGTGCAAGTCTAAACCCTATTTTGTGTACACAACCGACCAAAGTATTCTTCCGCACCAACAAGGTCAGGTGGATCACGGAAACCGTAGATGGCGCTAGCTACCAGACAGGTCTTGTGAAAAAATAATACCTTTGGAGATAACAGTTTTCTCGAGAACAAGGGAAATTGTAATGTTAATATTTTCAACACCCCTTCTAAGATAATGTATCAATGTTTATTAGTTGTTACATTTTCTTGTTTTTTGTTATGAAGCCGGCAGTTTTCTACTGAAAAATGTCAATGTTATTGATAATTGATCACTGTTTAAATTATAGAGGAGGTGTGTATATAAAAAGTATAACTTAATCAACATGCTTCTATTCTTGAACAAACCGTTTCCGAAAAGAAAATTGCAAAACAATAAAAAAAATTGAAGATAGCTGTTGATTCCGATGGCTCTGTATTTCCACGCCGAATTAAAAGGTCCAATCACCTTAAATATCACTAATGAAATAGTAAATTATTATCAAATGTAGGCTCTAAAGAGAGAGAAAAGGGTCCTATTTTCTAAACTATTCTTCATACCAGAATTTGAACACTGTCATCTTGTTTATGGACGTTAACAAATAAGAGGGGAGAGAAAAAAAAGACACCTCGATACTGTTCTATATTCAAATAGTTAGTATGAAAATTTCATTTTTATATTTTAATAAAGAAAAAAGAAGTGTTAGGCTTCCATAGTGTTGTTTTGACTGTGCTCTCGTTTTATTAATCTGTGGTGTGATCAGGTGACAGAGCTGCGCACTGAACTGGAGGCGCGCTTGCTCAGTCCGAAAGGCCTCAAGTCCCAGCTTATAGCGCGCCTGACCAAGACACTCAAGACAGAGCAGGACAAAGCAGAGGAAGAGAAGATGAAAAAGGCAGCTGAGCCACCCCCGCCGCCTAAACCTGAACCCAAGATTGAGGACGATGATAAAAAGAGGAAGGAGGTATTCTTAACAATGAATACATTCTTTTAAAGAAGTTGCATTAGAAATCTAAATGATGCTATCTTTTGTAATTAATAACATTAGAGGCATTCTTCCTTAATGCTGAAACTAGTGGCTTAATGGAGTTTTATAAAATTCAGACCCCTTTCAGAGGCATTTAATGTTAAAAAAAAAGAAACCATAGGTAGGGCCCTAAAC
>CABFVX010004091.1:0-10980 GCA_902151425.1 Timema shepardi | reverse complement strand
CCCCCCCCCCCACACACACACACACACAGCGCATATGATTGTTGATTGTCTAAAATGTCTGGGGTTTGTTCTCAACTGGCTGCACACACTCATTTCATTAGACCATTATTAACACTGCGCTAAGTTGACTTGATTGTTTTTAATGTGTTAGTTTTATAAATTACTTATTTACATTTCCAAGCCATTTGGCACCAATTCATTTTATTATTTACTAAATAAACTTTTTTTTTTGCTTGAATCCACTATTTTATAAATTTGAGTCTCCAATCTTTCTCTGAATCTTTGAATGGTTATGAACACAAGAGAAAATATAAATATAATATAAAATACAAATAATAACTAAATGTTAACACTCTTTCTTTTAATCTATTCACTATAACATTCATGCATTCATTTAAGTGTTAGATTACTGGTCTGGGGCCTGGTTGTTAGGTTCATCCTATAATTATAATTGGTTTTAAACCACCAATAAGCGGTATTAAAGCTCTAAAACAAATTTCGCATAAAGATTCGAATATCGGAATCCCAAAGATCCTGAGAGATTCAAGGGCCCACTACTATTATTTTTTACTTATTCCGTTCAAAAGAAGAAGAAGAAGAAGAAATTCAATATTTTTACAAATATTTTTGATTAATTTGTGCTATCTAAAGCTGTAATTTTAGTTTTATTTATCTGGGGTTTTATTTCATGTCCTTTAGGAGCACTCTTTTGAAGTGTCCTTGTTTGCCGAGCTCTTTAATGAGATGTTGATGAGAGACTTTGGGTTCAGAATCTACAAAGCCCTCGAGGAATCGCCGGAGAAGGTCAAGGAGGAAGAAAAGGTCGGTGAAGATTATTTATTGTTCCATCATCATATAAACAAAAAAATAATAATGGCACAATCTTTCTCATATTGTGTATTATATCTCAGAAATTATTTTTTTTCCCAAAAATAGGTTTTCAGTCGGCTTTTCTCATAGAAACAAACATGTCATGTAGTTAATCACAATACACACTCTTTAGTCTTTGTATACAAACTTTAAAGCAAAGTGTTAAAATATTTTTAGCAAATTTCAAATTTTTCCAAAATAAGTTATTCGTGAACTACCCTAAAATTATATTGAATTTGTAAAAAAAAAAAAATCTTGTCATAAAAACTTAATCCCAGATACCTATTTTAAACTTAATTTCAAAGTAATTTTCTAACATTTTAAAATTGCCTGTAATTTGACTGAAAATATATTTTAGTTTTATCTAATTCTATTCGGTTTCAAATTGTTTGAACAGGTTTAATTTCGTGAAATGTCTCCTTTAGTCTAATTAGTTTGTCGGTTGTATTTTCGCAGGACCGCAAGAAAGATAAAAAAGATGACAAAGATCGCAAAGACAAGGACCGCAAAGATGACAAGGATAAGAAGAATGGTAAAAAGGAAGACAAGGAGGACAAAAAGAACGGGAAAAAGGACGAGCATTCCAAGTCCGATAAGAAGGATGATGCCAAGAGCAAGTCTGACGAGAAGGATAAAGAAGATAAGGACGAAGATGAAGAGGATGATGAAGAGGTGTGCTGTGCTGTCTTAGGTTAAGTCTTAAAAGACGACCTCATTCATTTTGGATGGTCGTAAAATAAGGATATGTCGAGTCCACTTTTTTTTTTTTTTTTAATTCTAACCCGCCTCGGTGGCGTAGTTGGCTAACGCGCTGGTCGTGTTGAGCTCTACTGCTGAGGACGGGGAGATCGAGGTTCGAATCTCGGTCGGGTGAACTGGGGGTGGTTTTTCCTAAATGGTTTTCAACTCTCCCTCCACACAAATGCGGGTTCACTTCCCTTATTTCAACCTTCCCAATTCCTAATCCATTAGAGTAATTCGTACTTAAAGCGTATAACCCGAACGGGTAGTAAGACGCGGTGCTAAATATTATTATTTTTTTAAATTCTAATCGAAGTTCAATCGAATATATGAAATTTTTCCAAAGCTGAATCAAACTTCATATATTTTTACATCCATCACTGTTTCCAACCTGTGGTCAGTTTTTTCTATCCAAACCATATATTTTCCACTATCGGCTAGCTAGGCCTGTCCTAGCTTCATATGTCTTATAATCTAGCTTAAGACTAGGACAGGCACAACAGCCAGTCCCCCGGCAGTTATTTTATCAATGTGAAAGGGTAAACCCATACTTTGATCATTGATACATTTTTGCCCATGTCGGGAATCGAACCTTTGATTCAGTAGGCAGACACGCTAGATTAAGTTAAGCCACTGGACCAAAGTTCATATGTATTTTTTAATCATGTTAAATCGAAAGTAAATATAATACTATGCATTCTTATATCACTTTTGACACGAAAATATTATTTACAAAATATTTTATTGCTAGATTGTTTAACAAATTTCCACCTGAACAAATAAATCAATCAATCAAGTTGTTTTTAATATCAATGATAGTCTCCAGAGTCCACTTTTTCAATTTGAAGAGCTAACTCTAGTAAAATATAGGCCTATGGAATATTCTCGAAGCTGAATCGAAGTAGCCTACAGTAGCCCCGTGGCTTCTTTGGTGCTGACTGACAGCTCACAGCTGACTTCTGAGAGTCAACATTTAGGTATAT
Organism: Timema shepardi; assembly: GCA_902151425.1. Taxonomy (NCBI): domain Eukaryota; kingdom Metazoa; phylum Arthropoda; class Insecta; order Phasmatodea; family Timematidae; genus Timema; species Timema shepardi. Next base: position 8,386 of record CABFVX010004091.1, on the reverse strand, counting down.
ACCTACATTTTTACTGTCAGAAGTGACATCTGCTAAATACATGTTTTTGCAGATCATATGGTTCGGCGTAGGGATACATAATTCGGTCTGGTAACTTTTCAAGGCTGTCAGTCAGCACCAAAGAAGCCATGGGGCTACTGTATTTTATGTTGGTTGTATTATGCGTGAGCAAATATTATATTGTAGTTATTTATACAGGGTGGCCCATGTAAAAGTAGCCCGCCTCCTAAATCCAACAGGCTCCTCGGTCTGAATTGGAGGATTTGAGCAGGAATTGAGTATTTTATTTGTCGATATTTTTACTGGCAAATATTTGTAATTGTCAAAGCTAGAATTATTTTTTTTTAGCAAAGTCGAAGGTGATATTTGTTTCGAAGCTAATTTGAAGTTTCAAAGCTTTGCACACTCTTAAATTAGTGAAATTCTATTACCACAGATTTTTTTTTTATTTATACGAACATTAATTTATTTTTAGAATTGAAGTAAAATCTAATTGCAGTTTTTTTCCTACATACCGGTACTTCATTTCCAACATTTTCTTTTTCTCTTTTTCCATTTTTATCACATACCCATACCCATCCCGAATACACTATCGCTCCACCTTTTAACCTATGATGACGCAAGCAAACCCACGCTTATGTCCATTTATCATCCACTCATTGATGTTTTTGCATACAGCCCTCAGCCTTGCTTCCTCTACTATCTCACGTACTCCCTGTACTCCTATTCTTTCCCAGATAACTTCATTCCTAATCTAATTTCTCCTAATAACATGCTCCTCACAAACTTCATTCCTATGTCCTCCACTTTCCTCGTCTCTCTTACATTCAATATCCAATGTTTCTGCGGCATGTGTGACAATGGGTACAAAGTACGCCCTGTACAACACTTCAAGGGCACTTCAAGAGCACTTCTCTTCTCCATAACAGGTCTCTTACACACCTATATAATGACTCTCCATGCTGTCCCCTTCTCATTAGATCTTCTCTACTCTCACCACTCGTCTCAATCACGCTTCCAAGATATTTTACGTTCTGTACTTTTCTCAGCTCTCCTCCATCCAACCTCTTCCTTGTCGTTACTATCACTTCATACTCTGCCACGCTAAATTTACTGGCCAAATGTAACTACTGAATTTATTTGACTATTATTTTAAATGATAAATGTAAAAATTACAATCCTAATTTAAATTTTGATGTGCAAATTCATTTGTAACATAATTCTAATTCTTTGGCACAGTAAAATTCACTAACTAAGGAGTTCAAATATGAGCCGTTATAGGGGTCAATTTCGGTTGATATAATTTAGAAAGATTGGTTTTTCACCGACTTGCCCGTGTCTTTTTAGGACGATGACAACTCCAAGGACGGCCGCCGAGACAAGGATAAGAAGAGCTCCCTTGATCGAGACAAGGAAAAGAAAAAGAAAGAAAAAGTGAAGATGTACACAGATGATCCGAATTTGCTCCTGTCCTTTGTCTACTTTGACCAGTCTCACTGCGGTTACATCTTTGACAAAGATATCGAGGAGTTGCTGTACACTTTAGGACTCAACCTCTCCAGGGCTCAGGTTAGTTTTCTAGATACTTTACTTTACATCTTGTGGACTGGGCCAGTTCTTTATTCAAGCCATATATTTTACACTATCGGCTGCCTAGGCTTGTCATAAATTTATATGTCCTATAATCTAACTTAAGACTAGGATGGCCGGCCATTAATCTTATCAATATGAAAGGGGAAAACCCATATTTCACCAATGATTACAAGAAAAAAAATTCAGCCGTGCCGGAAATCAAATCTGCGACCCTTTGCTTAGAAGGATGACACCCTTCCTTACAAGCTTGTTACTAAATATAAATGTGATTAGTTTTCTCAGCAATATAAGGATGTAAACATGTAGTATTTTTATTTTCAGGTGCGTAAGTTGGTGCAGAAAGTGGTTACGAGAGATTCACTCCACTACAGGAAGCTGACAGACAAGCCCAAGAAAGAGGAGGAGGCGGCCGGCAAAGAGCCATTAGATGTCAAGGACAAGCCAAAGGAGGAGAAGAAGGAGACAGACCCCGAGGCTCTCGCCGCGCTGGCGTACGGTAACAAGCGCCTGCTTCCGGTATTCGAGGTGGGCGGGTCTCCGCCTTCCAAGCGGGCCAGGAAGGATATGGACGAGTCCAAGGAATCCGTGGCACTACCCGACGGCTATACCATGTTCCGGGGCAGCCTCCTTCATGTGGACCAGCTGAGGGAGCAGTTGAAGCGGAGCGAGAAGGCTCGCATCGACACCGAAACCAAAATGCTATCACTTCGTGAAGAGCTCAAGGAAGTCAAGGACAAGGCTGTCAAGACGAGTATTTCGGCAAAGGAACTCGCTACCAATCTCACCCTCACTTCCAAGAAGCTGCGTCACACAGAAAATGAGCTCGCCAAAATGAAGGTAACAGTATTTGTATGTTGAGTAGAAAGTCATTAAGTCAGTTTTTAAGATTCATATATTTAAGTAGGGGTTGTGTAAAGCTTTGTTAATTAAAATATTTAAGGTTAAAATACACATTAATGTTCAATTTTAATAATCCTTGTACTGACATCATTATCATCATCATCCTGAACAGTCTACAGCCACTGGACAGGTCTCTTTGGGAGACATCTCCTTTCCTCCACACTTCGTATTGACACACATATCGAGTCTAGATTGTTTAATTTGACTAGATTTTAACCAGTATTTTGCGAGGGGGGGTTGGGGTTGATTAAAATTGAAAGCAAGATTGAAATAAATTAACAGTTTAGGCCTATATTGTATAATATAGGTCTATTTGTAAATCATTAAAATTTCTAACAATTTGCTAGGATTCGGATTCAAGATTTAAGATTCAAAAATAAAATGTAGATTCGAATTCGAGATTTAAGATTCGAAAATAAAATGTAGATTCGGATTCGAGAAATAGTGGATTCGACCGTTCTCTAATATGTATACATCTATTATTACTTTCCTAATGATTCTCTTTAAAGCCATGAACTTCGACGACATGTCTATTCTAGGCCTCTTGCCGAGTAAATTTAGTAAAAAATAAACACGCCGTTAGACAATATAACAACAAAAATATTTCCTGTCGTGAATTTTAGAAATAGTTCAAGAAAACCTATGACACAAATTCTTAAAAAAAAAAATTCCAACCCTACCATTTCAAATACTTGCTCACCAGACTTGCTAAAATCGCTAGCTACATAACATTCTTGTATTTTTTCTAAATTAATTGTATTCCTCTCCAGGCTAACTCGGAAGCATTCTATGAAGCTCTTGAGGGAATCCACGAGAAAGTTGTACCTCTCCTGGCAGAGACGGATGTTCGAGAGGTAAACCGACGTTATCTAGAAGAAGACGAATGTGATTCTCCTCCGCCGACTCTGAGAAGGTTGGGGAGGGAAGACGGGCAGGTGTCCTCAAGATGGAGCGACACGGTGGAACCCTCCCATTTCAAGGCCAGAACCACTTTATCCAAAATGAAGAAAGACAAAACACCCGTCGTTGTCAAGGTGAAGGAAGAAGAACACCAGGAAGCCTGCGAAGACAAGTTTGCGGAGATTGAGGAAGTGACAGCTGAGGACCATACGGATAAGGAATTAAAGATTGAAACCGAAGATACGGGTGACAAGGAAGAAGAAGAGAATACAGAAACAAAGGATGACGATATTATGGATATCGAGTAATCCTTACAATCAGGCTCTTAAATTATATGCACCAAGGACATTTTGTTTGTAAACGCTTTTATTTTGACTTAACGTGATTGTCTAGGAGTAGCCAAATTAAATGACAAATCTGTAGCATGTACAAAGTTTATTCTGTAAACATTATGGTAGGAACCCAAAATGTTACTATAGATATGTTAGATCATAGTTTATTATTGGTAATTTAAAAGAACATTTTTTATGGCTGTGCCATTATTAAATTATAAAACTGATCAAAATCTCAATTTTAATTTTTAAATGTGAGTGTAACAATTAAGTTTTAATTTTAATCGAAGAACAAACTACATAAAAAAACAAGTAAAGGAAGGAGTTACATTATCATTTACTAATAAACAATTGTTAATACATAAACATACCTAATCACGTCGCAAAAGAAACTGCATTTATCTAAAAAAAAAAACTGTACTAAATCCATCCTCACTAACTTTCTCCACACTTCCCTATCCTTGCATTCTGCCTTCGCTTCAACAACATCCATACACCGAGTCATACGTGCTCCTTTATTCTTAAAACTCTTAATATCCCTCTTTTTCATACGTTTGCATATAAAATTTAGTCCTCTCTTACATGACCTACCTCTTCCTTTTGATACACACACTCTACCTTCATATATTATCTTCATCACTAGGTCCACACTCATCCTCTCAACATGTCCAAACCAACGTAAGACTCTTCTTTCCCCTTGACCTGTTGTATTCCATTTCAAACCTCACTCCTTCAGCACCCATTCATTACTGACTCTTGTCAGTATGAGTATTTCCACATGCATTATCTTAGATATCTTATTCCAACCGCATTCACCTTGATCTTGTGTTTCTCCCGATAAACCCACCATTCACATCCATAAAACAATGTTGACGTCAACACACACACACATATATATATATATATATTTTGCCGTCTTAACTTCGTTTGATACTACTTTAGTTGAATCTATTTGCTCTGTGTTGGTTCAGTTACATATGTTAAGAATTAACTTATGTATCACATAATATTAATATAAAACATTTACTAAAATGGTGTAGTGTACATTGTATGTATAGAATAAGTTAAGTGTTTCTTGCGTTGAAATAAATAATTATATCTCAACACAAGCGACCCAATTAAACTCTAAATACTTCGCGTTCACCAAAGACAATTTCTAGTATTTAACATAAAAAAGAGCATTCAAAAGTATGTGTATGTATTCAAACAAATGAGTTATCTGTTAAAAGCTTACTAAAGTTACATACTCGGATGTTTTTTTGCAACCAACCATGAAAAACGGGTATACTCACTTTCTTGAGAACAGAATCTCTCTAGTGGTGTGCATTGACCAGTGACCAGCAACTGCTAATCGTTGGGTTTGTTGTCAAGTGTTTGTAGTGTTACTCTTTTATTTACTTACTTTATGGCATTAAGAACTCAAAAGTTCATTTCCGCACTTACAAAAGTATGCCACCTATCCCTATAATTCTATCCAGTCCCCCTCACTACGCCCTATCCCTATCTTGAGCTAGTTATATCCAGTCCCCCTCACTACACCCTATCCCTATCTTGAGCTAGTTATATCCAGTCCCCCTCACTACGCCCTATCCCTATCTTGAGCTAATTATATCCAGTCCCCCTCACTACACCCTATCCCTATCTTGAGCTAGTGCTATCCAGTCCACCTCATTACAAACTATCTTTCAGTTTCATTCTGAAGATATCCTCTCATCTGCCTCTAGGTCTTCCCAGTGGGTTTGCCAGTCAGTGCCCTAAACAAGGTTCTAGAATATCCCATCTGTCTTTCATGTCCTGCCCAGCGTAATCTACGAGACTTTATTATCCTAACAATGTCTGGTGATGAATGCAGGATATGCAACTCATCATTACGTAACCTATTCCACTCCCCAGTAGCCTCATGCCTTTTTTTTTAGCCAAATATCTTCCCTTGTTTACAAACACCTTAAATTTGTTTTCATCATGTTTAACACCCTTGGAGAGCAACAGATAAAATTATTGGTTTGTATATTCTGAGTTTAACATTTTTTAAAGCAGAGATGTTAACAGCTTACTTACAGCATTTCCAGACTGTATTCTTTTCCTAATTCCCTATCTAACATCATTATTTCTAGTTAAAATTGTTATTCCTAAATATTTAAACTCGTAAACCCTGTCAATTGATATGTTGTTTACAGTAATCTTTAAATTATCATCCCCTATCATTGCTTCTCCTTTAAGATGCTATTTTTTTTTTTTTTAATTTTGAAGAAATAAAGTAGAGTAAATGTGGATAGAAACATGTAAAAGGAACAAACACAATACAGATTTTACAATGAAAAGAAGAACACGGTCGACACCTTACATTGCTGCCACTGGACAGAGAGGTAATTGCTGCCTCTTGAAGAATATTGATCGTCATCACCCGATTTAAATGTTTCCGTCGATCTTTCTCATGTCTCCTGCCAAATATAGCACAATTCAACCAAACTTATCAATTTAGTAACTTATGAGATAAATTTATAAGTTGTGTTATGTTAACAATAAAGTAATTTAATTAAATGTCTTACAATATTAGTTACTACATCTAGGTTAATGTTTTTTATATTACTACCTCTTGTACATAAAAATTTAAAATAATGTGACCTGTTCTTGACCCTTTTTCTGGCAATCATGGATTTTTACCATTGTAATTTTATTTTATGTTTAAGTTAACAAATATAATGGGTTTAAGATTTGTGTTAAAAATATAAATTCACATCTTTTGTTTCTTATTATTCAAGTTGTATGTAATTATAAATCTTTGTAAAACAAGTTTGTTTTTTATTACATTAAGTTTTAATTTCCTTGATGCATGTTCTGTGAAACGAATTTCCTTCCTTAGATGTTAATTTTATGTACTTGATACATTCATTGCAGAAATAATCATGTTTTATACTGACATACAATATAAGTTCATTTTCAACAATTACTTGTATTTACAAAATGCAACCCACCTCGGTGGTGTAGTTGGCTAACGCGCTTGTCGTGTTGAGCTCGACTTCTGAGGACGGGGAGATCGAGGTTCGAATCTCGGTCGGGTGAACTGGGGGTGGTTTTTCCACTCTCCCTCCACGCAAATGCGGGTTCACTTCCTCTAATTCAACCTTCCTAATTCCTAATCCATTAGCATAATTAGTACTTAAAGCGTATAACCCGAACGGGTAATAAGACGAGGTGCTAAATAATAATAATATACAAAATGCACGAGAGCTCATTATTAAATATAGTATTATATTCAAATTAGCCAACACCTTAACTCATTCGGTAGCGTGTTTGTCTCCCGAGCTAAGGGTCCCAGATTTGATTCCCGGCATGGCCAAAAAAGTATCGGTTAAATTTGGATTTATCCTTTCACACTTATAAATTAATGGCCGGGTACTGGATGTTGTGCCTGTCCTAATTTTAAATTAGATTGTAAGACGTATGAAGTTACGACAGGTCTAGCAAGCCGATAGTGGAAAATATATGGCGTGAATAAAAACTGACCCAGGTTGGAAACACTAATAGATGTAAAATATATTAAATAACCAACAAAGGCAACACATAATTCAACTTTAATTTATTGTATGTATGTGGTTTGAATATTTTTCGTTAGTGTGTTTATGCTTGGAAAAGTATGATGTTGAAGTTAGGTTTATAACTTTATACACTAAAATCACGTTGAAAATGTTTTATTGTACAAATATGTGTAATTTTATCATTCTAATCTTCAACAAAATGCAATTCAATTACCCCAAATCTTTTTTTTGTAGTTATCATTTCTCAACAGCTCGGAATGGAAGTAATTGAACAAAAAATGGGATATTTTAAATGTCACTTCTTTTATGGCAAAGCTTCATAATTGTGCAAGGCGAATTTTTGACGTGAATACGTCTTTAAATTTGCTACCATACGGGGGGGCAATCCAAAAATCCTAATGATAACAAAATCGGGCAGTTTGGCGTTGTAGTTTTGAATCTATCCTCTACATCCAAAATTAAGTTATACCTCTGGATAGCTAAAGGATCAAATAATGCATTACGATACGCGAGAACAGTGACGCATCGCGCGCGGTGGAGGGGGAAGCGCCGCCATTTTGAAGTTATTTTGCTGCGTATCGAGGTTTGCAATTAGTATAACTTTTGACTAGGAGAAGCTACGATGTTCGTTTGAGTTTTAATCGTCAGCTGTCGTCAAAATGTATCGATTGTATATAAATACATAAATAAAAATATTTTATTTAAAATAAAATATAACCTGTTACATAAACATATTCACGTACAACACACGGCCGTGTCCATGACACAGCCACACCCCATTTTTTTTATACTGTGACAAGCTAGAGGTCCAAATCCTGAATGGGTGCTGAGGGTAGTTTTTCCTAAACAACTCTATGTGAATACAGGTACATTTCTTGTAATTTTACCTTCCTCATCTCCACGTCATTGTAAATCTTGCGTATAGCATGGGTGGGTAGTGGGCAATTAAAAAAAACTGGTTATTGTACTTGAGCCGCTTTGTAAAATGTGACACAAACAGATTAAGGTGAGATTAGTGAAAACACCCGCCTCGGTAGCGTAGTTGGCTAACGCGCTAGTCGTGTTGAGCTCGACCGCTGAGGACGGGGAGATCGAGGTTCGAATCTCGGTCGGGTGAACTGG
>CABFVX010004090.1:60823-72416 GCA_902151425.1 Timema shepardi | reverse complement strand
AATTTTGATAAAATCAATTTCTTCTCTCTATTTCCTTCAGTAAACTACCCTTGATTTTAGGGTTATATAACTAGTTCCGAAAACCCTTCGGGGGAACTTATGATAACACCAGATACCAGGTTTTAGCCCAATAAGTAAAATTATTTCAGCTCTAGCTTAAGGTATATAAGACAGATAGACAGAGGCAGATGGCATTGCGAATAACACTTTTTTGTTTGTTTCGGGGGCTCATGAAACGTCAACATTTATCAAAATCTCGAGATCAGTTGTTTTGACGATCCCAATACTTTATTCTCTCCGAGATGTCAAGATAAAGTAAAAATAAAGAATTCAAAATAAATTTAACATCATTCGCGTGCAAGTCATGTCAAAAGCCTTTAGCGGTACATCCTGTTGGCATTCAAACATTTTCTTCCCCGTCAATGCCAAAAACCCTAGTTGAGGAGAATGTAATCTAGCCCACGTGCCCACTGATACAACTATTTGGATTATAAAAAGTTTAAATTAATTTTATTTTTGCTTTAAGCCGTGCTGAAAGTTACCATTACTCTTTGTCTCTATTTAAAGAATGCTAATATAATTAATTAATTAAATTCTATTTTTTAAATTATAAACATGATAAATAAGTACCTAATTCATAAGTGAGACTTAACGTGTCAATATTTTTTATTGACTATGTTTGTGTTCAAACATAAGTGCTAAGAAAATCAAATGAATAAAGGAAACAGTAAAAGGAATACAGCAAAGAAGAGTTAATGTTAGGCTACTGTATCTACTGAGATAATATGATAGCTTGACGAATATAACTATAGAAGGAGATATAAAAAAGAGAAATTAAAGAAGTAGACCAATATTAGAGTATATTAATCAGATAGGGAACGATGTTGGTAGAAGAAAGTACAAATATGTACAAAATTGGTTCCAGAATAGACAAAAGTGAAGATTAGCAGCAAAGCAGTCTCAAGATTAATGACCTGATGATGATAATATATTATAGGTTTTTTAAATTTGTGAAAGCTTAGACGATATTTGTTGTCTCCACATCTTACTACTCAACAAGATTACTGATATTTATTTATACTAATTTGTTGAGAATTATGAATGCATAATTTAGAGGAAATGTACCCATATTTGAGTGGAGGGAGAGTGGGAAAGTATATATTATAAAGACTCCCTCATGCCATCTGACCAGGGTTAGAGCTTCGATCTACCCAATACTGGTAAACATAGCTTAGTTTGACATTTAGCCCACGTGTTCACTGAAACGGATATCACACAATATATTTAGAAATATTTTTCAATTCATAAAGTTAATAAAATAAATTAACTTATACACATAAAATTTACGAAATATATTTTTAAAAACACATTTGAATTAATAATTTAAGGTCTTTCAAAGATAAATTGGATCAACAACTCTATAAATTTTCACAATTTACAAAGATTTAAAATGTGAAAAGAACGCCCATAAAGCACCTTTTACTCTTCTGTCCCCAACCCTCCAAGGGTAAACCACGTCAGGAAAATGAATCACGCCGTTGATGGACGACGCCAGACGTCACCCAGCGCCGCCCGCAATTTCCGGTACAAGGGTCGCGTGTCGTGTCGTGTGGTGAGCTGCTACGAGAAGGATGTGGCAACACTGCAAACAGCCACCGCGGCGTAATGGATGGTTGGTGGGTAAGGGGATAAAACACGGACGATTGTTACGTGCTCGTCGCTTACACTACGGAAAATCTTGATGCTGTGTCACATTTGATGTGTTTTGCTGTTGTTTATTATTGCGGTTGAACAACATTTGTTTATGTCTCGTTTCTTTGAGGTGGCGTGATTGAAATAGAATATAGATTATTAAATCGTATGGTATATCTATTTTGTCAAATGAACCATAACTTATGTAGAGTAAACAATACAACACAATCGTAGCTAATTTTGTATATAGTATATTGTGGTGTGGAATAATATTTTCATAAACTAACCATCTATAAATTACCCTTTGTTAATTTATCATTCCAAATACTAGTATTTCCTATTATTATCATAGTACACATCCCCCTGTCACCCAATTTTATCAAAATAACTACAGTCGTTTTTAAAAATCAAGGATCAGTAAACCACCTTTACATTAATTTTTCAAAGAAAAATAATAGTCTAGGAATAAGAAATATTGAATTCAAAGGAAATGTTTCCAAATTTGCGTGGAGAGAGATAAATATTTATAAAAACCACCTTCAGTACACCTGTCCGGGCTCGAACCACGATTGTACCATCATACGGCCGTCTAGTCAAAAGGGACGACTAGGACCATGTGGCCACCGAAGCGGTTGTAGCATTATATACATTATTTCCTTCAAACTTTGTTTTTCCATGAAAATATGATTATTAAATTTAATGTGTAGGCTATTTACTATATAATTATATAATAAGAAGAAATCGTGTGTAAAGATTGTGTCTCTGCCCTAAGGAAAGGCATAGGCCTAAGCTTTTAATGGTATTTTACCTCACTATGAGATAAGAATTAAATGACTTTGTTGAAAAAAAATCCAACTTTAAAAATATTTATATATTTAAGTTGCCAATAAGCTACTATAAATTTTAAGGCTAGGATTTAAAAAATACTATTATTATTAAACAATTAAATGTCAATTTTGAACGAAATCCATCAAACTGTCTGTAACTACAAGTAGGGATGGACAGAATAACTGTAACATCCAATTGTTTGACATCGGGAAAACAAATTCAAAAAACTATCATAATCTCTTGATAAAATATTTTCACGGTTACAATACTTAATTCTATTAGATATACGTTGCGTGGTATTAATCTTTTAAAAAATAATTACTTAGTCACTTTTTATTGTAAAATAACTTCATATTATTAAGATACTTCCTCTAAAAGAATAGGTTAAACCTCTGAAACTGTGCCCGTGTGGTTTAGGATACTAAATTCACATTATTCTTAATCGCCATACATGTTGTTTCCCTCATAATTTAACCATTATAATTTTTTATTTTCCTTATCCACTTTATAACCATGGTGATGAACGTGATTCCTCAATATCAATCAAATCGATTTGTATTCTCGACTATACAGATCCTGTGGGGGTACATGGCAGACCTGCAGGCATTTCAATATCGGTATTTGTAGATTCGCCCAAGTGTCTCTAATATTACTCTGCACCAATACATAGAAATGCCGTATCAAGGACAACTTCCAGAAGATAGCAAAGTCCCTCTCCGACAACATACCAGACTTCACCAATCCTCTATAATGTTAGTAATCTTACCACACCTTAAATTATTCTAAAGTATCTATATTTGAGATAATTTCCTTTCATTTGAATATTTATTATTATTATTATTATCAGCTCGTCTTACTACCCATTCGGGTTATACGCACTTATGCTAATGTGTAATGGTAGGGTGATTGTGAGATGAAATGGAGGACCTACAGTTTAACGTGGAATCCGAACCATGGTGGAGGCCTGGCATTCCCCACATTCACAAGTTGTGATTAACACACGTCTTGTCAGAGGTGAAGGAAGGGTTTGGTAATCAGATAAATCTGTGCCGGGACCAAGGATTGAACTCCGGACCCTCAACACAGAAGTTCGACACCTTACCCCTAGACCACCAGGTCACCCTATTTTAATATTGATATTAAAATTAATCTTAATTCATATAATGTAGAATTACTGCAGACAGAAGACCAAAGTTTATCTCTGATTTTATATTTTGCTTTACGACTGGGTGACAAGTGATTATTCAATTTCTCCATAACAGTCCTTGGCACGTGCATTAGGAAAGCACTAATTGTACATTAGTATCAGTTCCGTTTCAATTATTTGGAGGTTTTACAGTGAGCCTTAGTATGACATCCTTAAACGTTTATGATTGGTATTATCCAATGGCAGTGGCAATAAAATGGGATGCCATTTTTAGTACAAAATGACATCAGAATTGAAGCACAGGTTTGAACTTGAAACTACATTTTAGACAAAAGAAACGACGCGAAGTCATTGTGGTTCCCCTTATTTATTGTCTGTGTGTGTTTTTCTTAGCACCGCGTCTTTCTACCCTTTCCGTTTATACGCGTATGTACTAATTACGCTAATAATTAAGGAATTGGGAAGATTGAATATAGATGAAGTAAGCCCGCATTTGCGTGGAGGGAGAGTGGAAAACCATTGAGGGAAAAACACTCCCAGCTCCCCCGACCATGAGTTGAACCTAGATCTCCCATTCCTCGACAGTCTAGCCCAACACGAAACTAGTGCACTAGCTAACTACGCCACCGAGGTGGTTTATTATCTGTGTTAGTTGCATAAACTATACATTCGGTGAGTGCAAGAAATAATCATGTGTATCATGAATATGTAATAAAACAATAGCGAACCTAAATAAATGTTCTAATAAAAAAAATGGGTTATCAGTTATAATCCAAAATCGTTGTAGAATACAAATGATACCTCGTAGTTTAACGGTTTCCACCTCTAATGGGGGATAAGCGGGGTTCTTAACCTCTTATGCGATACTGCTGGGGCTTGAGAACTATGTTATAAGCCCAGGATGGGCTCTACAAACTTCCTTAAGTCCTGATACAGTGCGCCAGATGTTGATCGCCGTTGGACCGTAGTAGGATCTTACTCAGTCCACCATAGAGTAATGCGATCGTAAATATCTCTTGAATCCATGTTGTTTTTAAAAAAAAAATGTGTTTATTGATCCTTTTCTTTTATTTCAGGAATATTACTTATCTCGAAAAATGCGATAGCCCGTCACTTTAAGGTAGGGTTAAAATAATGGTGGGATCAGTAGAGTCAGTACATAATTCAATTCTTTCTCGTGCCATCTTTTTGAAAGTGTCGGATCGTTAATTAGAGCATCATATTGTCCAGATATTATGATTATAAGATACTAACTTCCCGTCAAGTTTGATGTATGGCTTGTCGTAATGAACAAACAAAATGTCCACTGGAACTTGGCTTTATATTTTACAAGGGTTTCTTAAGGACTCTAAGGTACAGTGAAAGTGACTTTCTTGGTTTCTAAATCGTATCTTGTCAAAGGTAAACTTTCCCTGTTTGATGTGGGTAGATGAAGGTAAATACAGGATTACGTGACCACATACATTCGTCCAAGTCCGCGTGCCAGTTTGGGCAAGGGGGTGGAGTTACGTAGGTTTGTTTGTTAAACTAGCAACTATGAAATGCGAACCTTAAACACCAGTAACCACTTTTTAGACTTCAGCTGAAATATAGTAGCTAACCTCCAAGGAGGAAACAGAGCAACGCTTGAAAAGTTTCAGCTAATGCAAAGAGAGACATGTTTTGGTTTCGTTTCTCTTAGGGGTGAATGAAATATTATTTATTTACGTCGAGCTTACCGTTTTAGCCGCTTAAGCTTTTCAACTGTTATTTCTCTTGAGTTTTACTTAAGTCTTTTGTGTACTCAAGTTATTTTAGTTGGTTTATATTTTGGTTTCGTCTACTAACAATGGATAAAAAAGGGGGAAATAAATAAAAAAGAAAATGTTAATATACAAGAAAGGAGAAAAATATATTTTACAATAATTTATATTGTGAAAGTGACACCTTATACTCTACGACTACCAATGAGATAAACAAAGGTAGAATCATACTTCATACAAATACAATTTATCCTACCCTTGGATAAAATCCTGGATGGGTGTACTTAGGTGGTTTTTTTCATCAATGGTTTCCTAGTTTCCCAGTGCAAATGAGGGTAAACGTCTCTTAAACTCTACTTTACTCATCCCAATCCTATTAGTGTAAATATAATTATAATACCCAGACAGATAATAAGAAGAAGTGTATGGAAAATTAGGTCTTCTTGTATTGAAATGCGGATAACTTTACTATGGATGAAATATAAAATACACTGACGAGACACATTGTATGCACTCGCAAAATATAATGTTTCTGGAAACTCGGAATAAATCTTTTATCGTACGCAATAGGAGTGTAACGTTTATTTTTTTGAAAAAATACACCTACATTATAAAAATATATATATCGGACTGTTACCGTTTGGAAAGAGGGTGGGAATCCACGATCTTAAAAATACAACTCGAGTTTATCAATTCACTATCAAACTACCTTGAATACCGAGCCGGGCTTTGCTAAATAATATGTAAAAATTTCAAATATACCTTTATAGGTGACCGCATGGTCTAAGGAGTCGCTTTTTCAATATACTAGACTTACAATGATAGGGAGATCCGGGTTCAATCCAGTCACGTGTAATGTGGGTGGTTTATCCTAAATAGTTTTCCACTGTCCTTTATGTAACTGCGGCTCATTTTCTATAAATTCAACTGTCCTCATCCGTAACACATTAAAGTAATTAGTACATAAGCATACAACCCGAATGGGTGGTAATACTCAGTGCTAAATAATATTGAATTTAATCGGGAGGTTTCATGTTTCTTAAATTAGTGTATCTGAATTGAACAATTTAATTCATAATTATATTACATATTTCTATATTGCTCTGTCATTTCCCTTTAATATTACGTTATAATCTTTAACTGTATCATTTATTTCAAATCTCTTTAATATCTTTTAATCTTGACGTTTTAAAAAAATGTCGCCCAATTCAACGTGTATGTGCTGTTTATCAGTGTTTTCTTCAAAAACTTTGGTATAATTATTCCTTTATAACTATTTACAAAATGTTATCCCTTCTTGTAGTTCCTTCACATCTACCCCTTTACAACTTAACCCCAGAGCAAAGCTTTTCTTGAACAAAGTTCGGTAAATCACAGAGTTTATAACTGTATAAATGGAATCTCACTCTCCTTGTAACAAATAGCCATTATACTTCTATGCCATTCAACAAAACATCTACAGTAAAAATACACCAAGCACATTTTTAAACTGCAGCCCGTTAAGCTGTAGTGATGTCATAATATGCAATATTTAAAAGAGGATATTATTTTCTGTAATAAATAAAGTATAAATAAGTGCAATTTTTTCTACAATACCAGATTATGACTCAATACTTTTTAAATATTTCATTGAATTATTATGGTTAGTTAATATGGTTGATCCATATCCATTTCTATTTCTTTTTATTCCTACCTAGGATTTTTTCTTTTCTTTTGGTGCTATTTGCTAAGGGTAAAATTGTGTAGAGTTTTTTCCCCCTTCTTCATCAGCTTCTTGAAATCCAGCGCTGAAGGATGATGTTCTGAAATTGTAGCGTAAATATGAGAGTAAATGAAAAAAAGAAGAAGAAAAGAGTTGGTAGTCGGTGTATGTTTTAGGAGCACGAAGGGGTTGCGTGGATTTATGAGAAGATTTGAGGGTGAAAGGGGGATGTTTTTATGAAAACACTTGTTACTTCAGGCAGAAAATTGAGCTCTAAAGGTTTTTTACTCTATCTTTGTTGTTGTGAAAATGAGGTTTTTGTTCTTTCCGCTACGAAACGTTGATGAAATATTAGAAACGTCAATAATTCTTAAACCTGTCTCGGTGACGTAGTTAGCTAAAGCACTAGTTTCATGTTGAGATAGACTGCCTAGGACGGGGTGATCAAGGTTTAAACCTTGATCACANGGGGGGGGGGGGTGTTCCTAAATGGTTTTACACTCTCCCTCCATGCAAATGCGGGTTCACTTCCTCTAAAATTTAATTTTCCCAATTTCTAAGCCATTAGCGTAATTAATACTTTAGCATACAACCCTAATGGGTAATAAGGTGTAGTATCAAAAAAACTTGAGTTTGGTATAAGATAAGAAAACAACGTGTTTATTATATTATATACTAGCTTTTACCCGTCTGGGCTTCACCCGCAATAATCGATAAAAAAATTAATTTTCAACCAAACTGTTTTGTTCATATATCAAACTTTATTCTTTCAAATATATATGCGTTTTTCTCAGTTCAAGCTGTAAATAATTTTGCCGTATTTTATTTTTCACTTTTAAATATTTCGTAATAAAAGAAATATATATTATTTAAGTTAACAATTATAAATTATTATTGTTTAAATTCTACATTCATAATAAGTAAGATAAATAAATAAATGAAATAATATTTTGTCGAACTACTTAGCTAAAATCACATCATATTTATTATTTATTAGTATGAAACGGCGTCACACTAATTACTATTTACTTTTATTACAAAATATTAAATCACAAATTCTTAAATAACATAATTTAAATCACATTATAATCATATATTTATTATTATTTAAAATCAAAGGTTGAGAATATTCCTATATGTTATTCCAGGACATACTCTACCAACGTGAAAAGTTTCATTCGAATCCGTTAACTTTATATTACTTTACCTCACCTTTTTAAAGTAGTAAAGAACAGTTAAAAACGAAAACTTACGCAGAAAAAATACTATTGCACTTTTATCATAAAAGTGACTTCGTATTTACACGTGAAAAAAACAAAATTTCTCTCAACATTTTGCTCAGTAGAAATATTTTTGATTGAGCGTAAGTTTTTGTTTTGAACTGATCTTTACTAACTTTAAAAAATAGCGAGGTAAATTGATATAAAGTTTATAATATTTTAATTATATAATCACATTCATACTTACTCATAAAATTAAATTAAAATCCCAATATATAACTTATCTTTGATATACGAAAAGTTTAAACATTAGTATTGTAAAATTAATGTAATGTTGTTCCAGAACATACTCTACCAATATACGAGGAAAAAAAATACTATTTAACCTTTATCATAAAAACAGCAGATGACTGGCAGGACCATCTAACCTACACAGTATTTCTACAGAGCGAAAAGTTGAGAAAGTTTTTTTTTTTTTTTGCGTGTACATACTAAGTCACCTTTACGATAAAAGTTCAATTGTATTTTTTGTGCGTAAGTTTATGTTTTGAACTAATCTTTACTAACTTTTAAAAATGGTGAGGTAAAGTAATTTTAATTACAATCACATTCATATTTACTCGTAAAATCTCTTATATATATATATATATATACACACACGAAAAGTTTAAACATTAGTAATGTAAAATCAAAGGTTTGGAATAGTCAAACATGTTATTCCAGGACATACTCTACCAACGTACAGAGTTTCATTCGAATCCGTTAAGCAGTTTTGGCGTGATTGAGTAACAAACATCCAAACATCCTAACACACAATCTTTCGCATTTATAATGTTAGTAAGATAACTATCTAGTTTCATACCAAACAAACAATAGGCGTATCTTCAAATAAATTATAAATATCTAAAATTATTGTTAATGTTTTAACCATTTTGGACCAATTAAGTAAATAATAAAAATGTTATCTATATTTTGTGCAAAACTGGGAAAATAAAAACCACCTTATATTGTAGGTGATTGAAAACAATAGAAAGCCTTTTATATTTAACTGAAGCTATAGTAGTTTAGCTTATTTGCTACTATTTGCCAGTGGTATTGTGAAATTTGTTTGTATTCAGGCTCATGCATTATTTTAAAGTTTAATAAATGCAAATATCCTGATTCGCGTGACCTCAATTTTCCCTGAACACAAATGATAAGTGTTACAGCTTTTCTAGGTTGCTTTGGTTTGGAGTTCTACTCTCAACACAAACACACATTTTCTTTTTTTTTTCACTTTTTTTTTACATCAAGATACAATTAAAAGATAATCAAGGTTTTACAGAGATTTACAGCCTAAATCTCAGTTCGAAAACTAAGGAAAAATACATTTTTATGTAGCTTTCAAGTTAATAATGAGCAGTTGAGTTCATTTTATTGCAACAAATTTTCATGAAGGATTGTTCCCCATTGCACGTGTAACCTACGTCTTGTCCCCGCCGAACTCATAGCCGACGTAAAACTTGGTGACGCTCATCTCCGCCAGTCTATAGAGTCAGAAGGATCGGCCCGGTAGCCAGAGTTCCGGTCTGGCCCGGAAGCTGGTCGACCACGTGAGACCGGAAGTTGGGGCCGGGGATGAAGGTGAACCGAAGCGAGGGTAGCCACGAGACCTGAAATTATCCTCACTCCCCCTCCCCCTCATCGACTATCTTAAACCCTAGAACCCCATAACCGTTCTAGACCACCCCCATCCCTGTGGTCCATAATATCCTCTCTAATCTGTGTCCCTGAAGACTTCTCCAAGGTCGATTGAACGTGGGTTTGGACACTGGGGACCGTGACTGCAGTGATGGCTACTTTTACGTATACTGCAGAGCAATGGGTAGAAAAAAATAAAATAATAATAATGTAGATTCCTAGATTCCTTTACAAGATTCGAAGATTCAATTCAAAATTTATTTTTTATTTTGAATGAGATTTTTTTGCAGTTCTATTACTGAATATTGGTGCTTCATCTTCAACATACTTATAAGACAAACTTCTAAACTCCAGGCCATTAATATAATACCTAACTGAATTTATTAGGTAATTATTAGAAACATGTTAAGATTTATTTATTATTATATTTGTATTACTATATCATAGTACGCCTATGTTAAATTTGTTTTTTTCAAGAATGGATACGAATTTGAGATTCATCTATTCGTAGGTATAATTAAAATTTTGATTAGTAAAATAGAGAAATAAATCCAACTCAAATAAAAGCTTTTTTTTTCTTCATGTAATAACGAAAAGGTCATCTACACGGGTTGCTTTGTGGACTTTATTCGTGTGGCCGAGATTTAATTACCCTTATGGAGGGAAATTTTACAAGAGTCAATTTACACGTTTCCTTTAAATTCATTCACCTCAGACTCTTTTTATGTCAGTGAATAGCTTGTATACTTTACTAACACAATAAGGGGTAGCCCGTGGTCAATACTGATGTATAATTGATTAAAATTCAAGTAAAATATAATAAATAGCTAAACGACAAAACTCAACAATTAATCCATTTACTTTTTATTTAATTGTAAAATTTAATGAGCACTTTAATGAAACATAGTTTTATTAGTACAAGATATACATATTAATATATTCCAGAGAATTTACGTATTGTATCAGTACAAGGGGCTGAGTGGTATCTGGCATTATATTTACATTTTACTTGATTGCCTTTGACAGAGGTTCGAGGTTTGATTACCACCGCAATTTTACTCATTGGATTTAAACTTTTTTTTTTTTTTTAATATTCTCCCTCCACGCTAGTAAGATTTCGTTGTGTCAAGCGCACCACTAAGAAAAAACTACCTCGCCCTTAGCACCTTGAACTGACACAAGACATGTCAATGTCTGGGCAGTAAAAATAGTCCTAATATAAATATCGAATTATTATAAACATTTAATGTGAACAACCCTTTGTTCCCCTTTGTGTCATAATATTATTATTATTAGCACCGCGTCTTACTACCCGTTCGGGCTATACGCACTTACGCTAATGTGTAATGGTAGGGTGATTGTGAGATGAAATGAAAGACCTATAGTTTAACGTGGAATCCGAACCACGGTGGAGGCCTGGCATTCCCCACATTCACAAGATGTCTTGGCAGAGGTTAGGGAAGGGTTTGGTAATCAGATTATTCTTTGCCGGGACCGAGGATCGAACCCCGCCCGCCAGCATAGAAGTCTGACACCTTACCCCTAGACCGCCAGGTCACCCGTGTCTTAATACCTGTCCGGG
>CABFVX010004090.1:24304-60748 GCA_902151425.1 Timema shepardi | reverse complement strand
GTCTTAATACCTGTCCGGGATCTACACTAATGGGATGGTCAGGTAAGTGGAGTACATAATATCGAACCAAATGCCACGCTGTCACGAATTTCGTTTTCATGTTCGTAGTGTTATTCGTCAACATTTTTGTTAAGGCCAGTGGTTCGTGTCACTAACCCGTCACATCGCGAATTTTTAAGTGGCCCATATAATTGAACCTCCCACCCTGATTGTTTTCTCCATGTAAAATTGCAGCATGGGCGGTAGTTTGGAGGGAGAGAAAAGTTTGGCAACCGTCCATGCTATGCGTAAAAACGTTCCGAACATCCTTTGATGCGTGGGTTCAAAACCGACTCCAGGTGGATTGGAGTGCGTTGCGATCATCGAACAAATTTGCGTTTGCAACGGCGTTAAAGATCTCATCCACACAGGTGAACATGTCACGCGTTGACCAATTGTCAATGCTCGCTACGGCGTTGGGCTCACTAGTGTATGCTTCACTTATAATTTAGAGTAAATTGACCTTTAATTAGGTATAAGAAGTGTGGAAAAAAAAAAGAAAATTCACATCCGGAAAAAACTGACCGAAATTTAAGCACCAGCCTCCCTTTTTCAAACAAATTAGACTAGGTGAGTTAGCTTAACTTTCACTCCATGTGTACGATGATGCAGGTGACTAAGAGTCTTCTAAATATAAAAGGGTTCAAGCATTTCCAGATAATTTAGTCACTATTTCTTGTTTGTTTTTAAACTGCGTTTATAGTCTAGAATGTGTATGAAAAACTATGACAGCTCTTTCATATTCAAATCAAACTTCCGCAATGTAACAATACATTCCCATTAAATATTTTTGGCCAACTCAGCTCTTTCTCCAGAGTCCAGAGCCACGAGAGGCCCATTTAAAAAGTTTATCGACCATCGCAGCAATCGGGTATGTGTGGAACCGTATGCAGGGAATGTTACAGGATGTAACATACCTCCATTACAGCTTCCGTCCGACAATGGTATATTCCTCGCTTCATGGAAATACGGCCGCAATTCTATGTATCCCCTTCCGATCCCCCAAACCCGCTTCGCTTAGCCCTTTTCCTCTTCTATTTCACTCAACATCCAAAATAAAAAAAACATTCGAGACATTGCAATATCTAATAAAACTTTTGTTTTTAACCAACCTAATGGATTAATGAGTTGAATCACATTCACTAATTAGAAGTAAGGCTATTCTAATATAATATATTTTGTCTAACCTTTTTATATATAATCGAATATTCACTTCCATTTATTATAAAATACTCTACAAAATGGTTTTGAAAGGCTTTGTAAAATTAATACATTTCTTCGGAGATTAACAAAGTTTAAAATATAATTTTGCTTGGAGATAAGAGCTTATGAGTGTTTTCAACTATTAACTTATTTATCTGTAAGCTTGTATGTATTCTATTGATAGATTTTCCCAAAATATGGACGTATCAGAAAACAATTAATGGCTTTCAAAGTACAAGGAAAGTAACTGCCCTGTTAAAAAACCAATAAATGCTCACATATTAAACACAATAATTTGAAAAAACCCACATTAAAATTGTAAGTATCTCAATAACTTGTAACTTTGGTTTTATATTTATTTTTAAATAAGTTACAATTTTGAAAACTACCATTTAAATTTTCTTAGTAATCATTGACCTTGTAGTATTCTTAATGTTTTGGCCTCGTGACCATAATTAAAAAAAATTACGATGTGATTAGGACCTCTTATTAAAGACTAGATCAAGGGGGAGGTTTAGTTGAAGAGGATCTACCATAGCGGAATTGGAAGATCAGTATATTAATCCACAGAGTGAAGCTCATCTACAGTGAATCCAATACGTTTAAAAACTCGACAGGCAATTTAATCAATAGCGAATTTGACACTTTCTACAATTTTATCAGCAAAGCGGTTAGGTTACATAGCAAAATTTCAAACTGAACCCTTGGTATTTAAAAAGCTGTCTACGACTGCCTTAGGCCTTACATTTTAATTAATTTTTAATTTCATCTTTTGTACAAAATAATCAATAACCCAATACATTTCAAATCGCTTTTAGGACTATACTCTGGCTTTATCCATATTATAATGTCAGGTATTAAAATAATTTCAAACTTTTCCAAAACAGGACTCTCTAGCCTAGGGATATGCTTTGAATTTTGTTGCGTCCTACATACATGAAACCAAATTGATTTCTTCCATTGAAAGGCGAACAATTACCCAGAAAGCTGAACACTGTTTAATAAAACTTTTTATTTATACCTATTCATTCTTCATACCACATAAAAAAACTGTAGTGACAGTGCCTTTAAATGGAAGACTTTTTTTTATGGTAGATAAAGGAAGATTGAATAGTTCTGAGCATGCATCAATTAGAACATACGAAGCCCAATCCAAATCCAATAATAGTCGTTAATAATTATTTCTTTACAATGCTACTTGTGCTAAATGAATGTAATTAAATTCTTAAATGGGTTTATATACATGTTAAAGAAATATTGTGTTCCCCATATGATTGTCCATCTATTGTAGCCATGGACTTTCCCCAAAATTTGGTCTATTTCCTTATTTATTTAGTTTCAAGATTCTTATTAAATTTATGACTCATCTTTAATAGAATGCATCATTATTATATGCTGGTATATGTGATAAAACGTAAATACAATTAGATCTAGATATATTGGTCTTGTTATGAGACTCGACTAAAATCTACGATGTAAGGTCGATCACCTATGGCTAAAATGTTGAAAACTTTCTCCAAGGCCAACCAGAAATTTGAGGAAGTGTTTTTGGTGATTTCTTAAAGCCTTTTGAGTTCCAGTAATTATTTTTTATTTTCTCTCAAAATTGCGTAACTTTTAAAACAGAAAACCCTATCCTGGAACTTCCTTGTTGCGTCATCAAATAGTGGGGCCAAAATAACCTTCCCTCCCTCCCCACCTTTTAATCCAGCAGCAAGGGAAATATTTCCCTACCCACCTACGGAATTTCATTATTATTTAAGAGGTGACCTAAAATATTGTTCCAGTCTACGCTTCATCTGTTGATAAAAGATGATAGGTTAGTTGAAAAATTCAAAAACAAATATAAATAGCCTTTGCTTGAGAACACCCTCTACATGAAGAAGCTTAGGGAAATTACTTTATTCTTCCCTTCTCCATACTTCAATTGATGTACTAAATCTTGCGTTTGTGTGCCATGGAGTGTTACCGGGGTAAGTAGAGGTACAGTCCAATTTTTATAAGAAGGAACTATTATAAAATACTATCATATTTTTATGGCAAATTTGATAACATTTTACAGTTTTGTTAGTCATATTTTTAGGTATATATATCAAAGTGACAGTGAAATATAACATAACCTGATGGATGAATACATGAAATTAGATCTAGTAAGTTTTCTAGTTGGCATATACCTGGGCAAGGAGGGTCTAACTGAGGGATGAGAACAAATTCGAGATAGAGTTTAAATTAACTCTCCTTACCATGGCAACAATCGACGACAATTTACTGCTATTTTTAATTTCTAGCTATTTTACAGGTAGATAAAGTATTGTGATCGTCAAAAAAATTGAACTCAAGAGTTTGATGAATCTTGACATTTCATCACCTCCCGAATCCAAAAAAAGTAGTTTTATATCTGTCTGTTGGTACCTCCAACTAGATCCTAAACTATTTTACCAATCGGGATAAAACTTGGTATCTAGGATTTTCATAGGGTTGCCCCAAGGGATTTTTGGAATTAGATATCTAAACCTAGAATTAAGGGTAGTTTACTGAAGGACAAAAAGAGAAAAAGTCGATTTTCTCAAACATTTCTAAATATTCCAAGCAAAATGGATTCTCTTAATATTTCGGCAAAATGACTTTAAAGGCTCCGGTGTGATGCGTAAATTATATTTTTATTATAATATCTCAAACTATTTGATATATGAAATTACTAATCGTTACAAATATGTAGAACTCATTATAATACAAATATTTTATAAGAAGCATATTATTATAAAATAAAAACGTTCAAGCTATACGTAAATATATGTTTTTTTAACCTTTCTAACACAAAAGGTAAAAGTAATGCGACCGCAAAAGAAAATCTAACCTGAAATATTGATGGATGTCGACGTCTCAAGACCTACCAAACCCTAAAAAGTGGTATTTTCAATTACGTCTGTCTGTGTGTCTGTTTAAACTAAAAATTAAGAGTAATTTAATAAAGGGCGAGAAGAGAAAAAAAATCTATTTTCTCGAAACTGACTCAAACAATTTTGATTTAAATTATTATCTAAATGTTTTTAATACTATAAATAAACTGGCTATTTTCATTTTACCATTAATTTGAATTTTATGGTACTTTACAGAAGCAGAAACTTCCGTATCTCCGCAAATATTTGAGATACTAAATAACTTATGATTGCAAAATTGTATTACTATAAAAAAACACTTTTATATTAAATATATTTCTATAAATCCAACAGTTTCTGAGATATTGGCAAATATATTGATACAATTATATAAGTTTTAGTTGTAAAGAGATACTACTTAAGATTTAACGCAATAATTCTACAATGCTATAGAGTAAGTAAATATGGGTAAGTCTCTCAAAAAGTGTATGTCTCTTTCCTTAAACCTATTAGGAAAAATGTTTGTAAAACAATGATCTATATCCATTTTAGACTCAATTGTCGTTATTTACAATTTTTATTGGTCAAAATTTATAAATGAGGAATGTAATAACAATGCGATTGCATGAAGATTTGAAACACCCAATAAAAAGTCGAAATTTTAACCGGAAGTTGAAATTTTAATACGAAGTGTTGACCCTTGTGGACACAACATTGATCTTTTTTATCGGTCCAAAACACAAATTAAAACATTAAATTTTAAAAACAAAATTTTATACCGGGACTGAAAAAAAAGTTTTACATAAGTATATAGTGCAATTATGTTTGTTTTTGCTAGTTTATATTATTTCGTTTCACATATATTACGAGTTTGAGTAAATATCTCCATTTTAAACAATAGAGCGAGAAAGTCCGTGTGGAGTTCCGTACCATTTATTTACTTTGTCTTGACACCTTGGAGGGAAAGTATTGTGATCATAAAAAATCAAACTTGATATTTTTATAAATGTCTACATTTCATGACCCTCTAAAACAAACTAGAAGGTTTTCGCAATAATGTCTGTCTGTCTGTACCTCGGGCTAGAGCCGAATTTATTTTACTGATTTAAACCTAAATTTAATGGTAGTTTACTAGAGGACACAAGATGAAAAAATATATTTTATCAAGATTGTCTATAACGATTTTGTTTAAATCTTATAGTTAGACACTGTCTATCATTATAAACAGGATTAAAATTTTAATTTCATCATGAAAATGAATCTGAGGGTACTTTACAGGGGGTAATGTTCCGTGTTATTTTGTTTTTTGGTATAGTGCGGATAAAAAAAATACCAGATTGATAGACCAACTATCCCTGAAATTTCTTTCCTTCATGTGTTATCCCTTAAATGTGGGTCCCGGTACCCTGGCGAAGATATTTCAAAAATTGGTGGGTGCTTTTCCATCCCTACAATTAAATTTTCATTCTCTTTTATGGAGAAATCATGGGCCATTTTTAAAAACAGCCCAATCAAACATAAAACTGTGCCGATTGAGACCTAAGATTTCCTTGACTAGTGCGGTTCCTTTGAACCACTTTTTACTTTGTAGCTATCTTACAGGTAGAGAAAGTATTGTGATCGTCAATAAAATTAAACTCTAGATTGTGTCTGTCTGTTTGTACCTACAAATAGAGCCAAAACTATTTTACCAATCGGGAGAAAACTTGGTATCTAGGGTTTCCATAGGGTTTCCCCAAGGAATCTTTGTAATTAGATATCTAAACCTAAAATTAAGGGATGTATACTAAAGGGCAAAAAGATAAAAAGTCGATTTTCTCAAAATCGGTCCCAATGATTCTGATTAGATTTCATTTCAAGACATCTATAAGTATTTCAAACAATATGGCTACCCTCAATATTTTGGCAAAATGAATTAAGGGCTCCAGTCTGATGCGTAAATTATAATTTCTATTATCATATCTCTGAAATAATTTGAAATATGAAATTACTTATCATTGCAAATATGTAGATCTATTTATAATACAAATATTTTATTTGAAGCCTAATTTTATAAAACCAATAACTTTCAGATATACCCAATTTTTATATATATATAACTTTTCGAACACAAAAGGTAAATTATTGCGACCGTAAGATTAAAACCTAACCAGAAATGTTGATGGATGTCATGCTCTCATGACCCCCCGAACACTAAAAAGGAAAAAGTGTTTTTTGCAATTACGTTTGTCCGTGTGTCTGTTTAAACATAAAATTAAGAGTATTTTAATAAAGGGCGAAAAGAGAAAAAATAGATTTTCTCAAAATTGGTTATAACGATTTTGATTAGAATTCGTACCAAGGCGTTGATTAAGAATATAAATGAAATGGTTAACTCTTTTTTTCTATAAAAACTAATTTTAGGGTGCTTTACAGAAGTGAAAATTTCCGTATATTCGCAATTATTTGAGATAATAAATAACTTATCATTGCAAAATTTTAGTACTATTAATAATAAACAAAATTTCATAGAAAATCTATTTTTATAAGACCAACCGTTTCTGAGATATTGGCAAATATAGTAATATAATTTTGTGAGCTTTAGTTGTAAATATATACTACTTATGTCTTAACGCAATAATTCTGTAATGCCATAGAATAATTAAATATAAGTAAGTATCTAAAAAAAGTATGTTATTTTTTCTTTAAACCTCTTAGGAGAAATGTTTGTACAACAATTATATATCGCAAACTTAGACTCAATAGTCAATATTTTCATTTTTTATTAATCAAAATTTATAAACGAGGAATTTAATAGCAATGCGATGGCATGAAGATTTGCAAACCTAATAAAATGTCGAAAACTTTAACCAGAAGTTGAAATTTTAATACTAAGTATTGACCATTGTGGACCCAACATTGATCTTTTTTATCTGTCCAAACATACAAATGAGGACATTAATTTATTAAAAACAAAATTATAAAATTTAAAACGGGGACTAAAAAAAAAAGTTTTACATAAGTTTGTTTGTTTATATGGTTTTTATTACTCAACAATTAAACATATACATGAAGACATGAATAAAAACTTGGGAAACATAGAAGGACAAACATTAACACCAGCCCCGAAGGCCTCTCGAAAACGAACACGACACTAAGATAAGTAAAATCACAACATGAAGGGTATTGGCGCCCTTTTACATAGGTATAGTGCAATTTATACTTGGGTTTGCTAGTGTATATTATTTCGTTTAACATATTTTGCGAATTTTGAGTAAATATCTCCATTTTCAAACAATAGAGCGAGAAAGTCCTTGCGGAGTTCCGTATAATTTATTTTAAGTTATTATTGTAAACAACTTATCTATTTTCTGTGTCGACAATATATTGTGACAAAACTAAATACAGCTCTACTAAAACACAAGCTTTCTTGGTGGTGCTCTCGAAGCAGTGTGAAAGTAGACGCAATGTAGATACGCTTGACGCGCACTCTGGTTGCCAGTCGCAGCCGTCTCGAAGGAACTAACCACATAGCAATCTATGAAAACCAGTCCAGTTGATGGTCGCGGAAGCGAGACACGAAATGTGCCGAGGGAATCGTACCTTAAGAGTTGTTGAGAGAGTAAAACTTTGGACAACGACAGGCCCGAGAAGGGACATGTATGCCTTCATAATCATGGGCAAATTTACACGAAATCTCGCTATTTAAAATATTAAAAACAAAAGGGGCATTACAATAAAGTCTATGCGAGTAGAAAGTTTGGAACCCTAAGAGGTTGCGAATTCTGTAATGATGATATTAATGATAATAATAATAAAGCTAACAGCATCATTCATTCGCTATTTTCAATACTAAAACATCTTTTTTTTTTAGATTGGTTTTGGGCCAAGCTTACAATATACAGTATATGAATTGTCAACTCAACACAAAACAGATTTAAAAGAAACAAATATGTATGTAAAATATATATATATATATTATATAGGCACCACGTTTTACTACCTAATATTGGTTAAATGTAAGAAAAGACGGTAGCCTTAACTTCCCCATTAAGATGATTATTATTATTACCGGCTCAGGCTATACACATATGTTTTAACTACGCTGATGAGTTAGGGATAAGGAAGGTTGAATTTAGAGGACGTGTACCCAAATTTTCGTGATGTAGGAGTGAAACCATTTTAGAAAAACTGCCCTTTTTACTTTTGACCGAGATTAAAACACCAATCTTCCTTAAATCGGAAGTTTAAAATATTACAATAGTGACTTCTCAGACCATGCGGCCACCGAAGCAGGTAATCAATTTATGGTTTTACCAACAAATGAAGAAGAAGTTTCAAAATTTATTCAATACTATTAACATAAAATCGAAATTGTGATGTGTTATTCTAGTGTCGCTTAAAATACAACGTTTTGACAATGATTGGCTGATGAATAAAATTGTTTAAGATGCGGCCGAGAGGAGCGCAAGTATTTATACAATTTTTATAGAATTCGAATTTTTTGACCAAAATATATCAAATATTTCTCCATTAGCAACATAGAGTTTAGTTTTCTGCACATTTTAATATCAACAGATCTTGAATATCTGTCAAGGGTGTCCTGGAGTTTTGTCAAAACATTCTCTCTTTATTTAAAAAGTTTTGAAAAAATTCCAGGACACCCTTGACAGATATTAAAGATCTGTTGATATTAGCATGTGCATAAATCTAAGCTCAATGTTACTACTGGAGAGATATTTAATTTATTTTGGCAAAAAAAAAGTAGTTCTATAAAAACTGTAAAATTACTCGCGCTCCTTTCTACTGCATCTTAAATAAACTTCAAGGGGACAGACTGGTATTATTTAAATTATAACCGCACCATTGACAATAAATCACCTATCGTTCTTTAACATAATCCATGTTTAGTTTCTCTTGACCCTTTGAAGAGAGTAGTATTTTGATCGTCAAAAAAAAATCAAAATCAAGGTTTCGATAATTGCCAATGTTTAATGAGTCCTGAAAACAAAAAAGTGTATTTTGTAGTGCGCTCTGTCTGTCTGTCTGTCCATACTTTTTTATATCTAAAAGAGCCAGAACCATTTCCCGATCAGGCTAAAACTTGGCACCTCAGGTTTTAAGAAGGTGTTTTTGGAATTAGTTATCTAAACCTAAAATTAATGGTAGTTAACTGAAGGACACAAAAGAGAAAAAATCGATTTTCTTCAAATATGCTCTAACGATTTAGGTGTACTTTTGTATCTAGACATTGTTTCACATTACGAATAAAATGTTAATTTCCATTTTTCCATGAAAATTATTTTGAGGGTATTCACACATAGGCAGAAAATTTCAATTTTGTTCATATTTCTGTAACTATTTGAGATCTGAAATAACTTTTCATTGAAAAGTTAAAGTACAGTTAAAATTTAAAATATTTTAATCTAGAATATATTTTTATAAAATTAATAGTTTCTTAGTTATAAGCAAAATTTTTATGGGTTACATATAAATATGAACTTTAATAATATGCTTTTTTTGACAGAGATTCTCCTCTTTTCTCAATGTTTCCGTAACAGTGTATATTATTATATGTATGCCCCTTTGTGGAATGTTTCGGTAACTGTTTATATTATATATTTTCACAATTCTTACGAGTTTTTAGTAAATATCTCTTTTAATTTAAGATTAAAGAAAGAGAAAGTCTGTGCAGTGCACCGTACCATTTATTTTTCCAAGTTCCCGTCAATGGTAATTTTTTGTGCCTTATTTTTCTCCCTCCCTCCTGTATAAATGGATATCATTATCTCTTTTCCTTTCTCCCTCCCACATTCTATCCTCCCACAGCAACTAAGTAAAGCTAGTCGTGAAATATAAGACAAAGGGATTATAGTGATCGTAGCCTTGCGAAAACGTTATGATGGAGAGCTACGTTTAAAGAGGAAAAGATAAAAAAAACACGCTTATTTTGTCTCTTTCAGTGGGAATTACATCTTTAAATTCAACCAAGCGGAAACAGAATAGTCAAGTTACATTCCACGGGACCAAGAATAGCGAGAATTGTGTTCTGCTTACAAAGAAGTTTGTAATAAACATTACATTATAATATTAGAATACATTATGGTTATCATCCTGAGGCACTGTTCAATTCTTTATGTTTGACAATAGTTAAAATAAAAAGTACAATGAGTTAACTAAATTAATAAATATATATATTTAAAAAATTGAAGACTTTAGAATTATAATCATAAACATAGAGCTGTCAACAATAGTAAAAAAGAGTTAATATTCTAAACTTGATTAAAATGTTTATTACGTTTAAAAAGTTGTTAATGACACGTAACATTTAAGAAAATTGAACCAATTAGTTATTAAAAAGTGTATACAAATTAGAAACATCAATAAATTTAATTAAATTGTCAATTATTTTGTCCACCGTGTTTTCATTTACATTTCACTGATCGGAGAACTGTCTACATTTCATATCATCATCAATAGTGAATGGTATGACTTGCCAGGGTTATAAAAAACCACAAAACGAACATAAAGAATTACATTTTAAATGTAATAAAACTCATGTGGCATTCAATACTCGTATTCAGTAAATATAGAAAATATTTATTCATCCATTTAAGGAGTTTTTCTTACCGTATTGTACATATGACCGGGAGGAACTTTGACATCCAATTTTGGTCGCCTTATGTGTAGGCTATTAGACTCTCGGTTGGCACAGAGCTTTGCCCAGGGTATATTATAGTAGGTTGTCTACCTGTCGTACCTGCAATGAGATGATGTGGTAATGAATATTATGATATTGTGATGATGGTTATTATGATACTGTGGAGCCATGATGAGTCTTAACCTAATTTAAGCCTAAATAATCATACCTTGGTCACCAATAGTATGATTCAACTAAAGGAAAAAATATGAGACCCACCAGCTGGGAATCGAACCCGGAGCCCATAGGCGGGTGATCTGACCATTACACCACGGGGCATGATATTTAAGTTATAATATACTATAACTATCAAGAAATGGTTTATTAAATGATTCGTTTAGGATTTGACTCAAATTGAGTAAGTTCTGCCAAGTATTGGACAATAACGAGACCATCCTAATGCACTTTAGATTATTGATAAAAAAAGGTATCCATAATTATTGTTATTGATTTTTTTTATCGCCACCTATTTAGGTTGCACACATATGTTATGATAATCACTCTAATGGGGTAGTGACGAGGAAGGAAGAAGTTAAGAGGTAATATACCTGAATTCGCGTAAAAGGAGAGTGTGAGACAATTTAGTAAAAACCACCTTCAGTAGATCTAACCGGGATTTGAACCCTAAACTTCCTTTCATAATCCAGCCAGTCTAATGTGAGAGTGAAGCCCCACCACTCGGCCACTGAAGTGGGTAGAAAATTAATTAAAATAAATGGTACGGTGCATCGTAGCGACTTTCTACAGTTTTTATCTTAAAATATGCATTTAATAAAAACTCTTTAAGATTTGTGAAAGGAAATAATAACATGTATATATATTATTGTAGAAGCACTACACAAAATATCATATATCAAATAATATACATTATTTCATACTTACTCGATGGCATTAGAAACTATGAACAATTTTAGAGGAAAATTGAGAAAAAAGAAACAGCTCTGTCCACTAAATGGCATATGATTCAAATTCATTTTCAAAGACCTGAATAAAAAGTATATATATTTGCTTATAGCTCAGAAACTGTTGGTTTAACTAAAATATGTTTCAAATAAAAGATTTGTATCTTTAATAGTACTACAACTTTACAAAGCTAAGTTGTTTCGTGCCTCAAATAGTTGAGGAGAAATGATGAAAATTGGAAAATCTCCACTATGTAAGGTACCCTCAAAGCTATTTTCATGAAAAAATGAGAATTGCCATCTTGTTTATAACAATAAATAGTGTTTAGAAATAAAATTTTATCAAACTTGTTAAAGCGGATATCGAGAAAAATTATTTTATCTCTTTGTGCCCTTCAGTAAACTACCCTTAAACTTAGGGCTGGCTGTTTAATTCCAAAAACTCCTCGGTGGGAACAGATGAAAACGCCAGATACAAAGTTTTAGCAAAATTGTTAACATAGTTTCGGCCTTAGCCCGAGATACGGAGAGATGGCATTGCTAAAACTTCTTTTTGGTCTCAGGGGGTAATGAAACATTGACATCTATCAAAATTTCGAGTTAAATTTTTTCTTCACGATCAAAATTCTTTCTCTCCGTGGCATTGAGAGAATTTATAAAGTATTTGCTGGTGTTTGTGATATAAGCGTGTTTTCCCTGGAATGTTTGGTGTAATGTGATATTACCCCATCCTATTCTCATATACTCTTTATGTGCCTATACTTCTACTAGTGGTATTTTTTTAACCTCAAAACTTTTATATTTCTGTATTATATTTCACTCTCCGTGTCTTATTACTTTACAGGCCTATCCCCATATTTATACTCAATCACAAGCTTAAAAACATTAGGCTCACATTATACAGATGTCCAAGAATATATATGTTCAAATCTGGGCCATTATCTCTGGATAGAGTGTATTTCTCTTCCAACCACCCTATAATTTAAATGTGCTTTATCTAGACTATTTTTCCCGACCCCATTCCTTATATTAAGCAGTCAATAACCTCTGTTTAAAATGTATATATTAAGAAAAGTAGATAATGGTCATGGCTCTGAAGTACTTTTCTATATACTATTAAAGTAACTTTGGACAATTTTCTCGGATTAAGATTGAATTGAAGGGAAAGCTAGCATAAGACAGTGTTGTTGCAGTTTTTATGGCAAAAAA
This sequence comes from Timema shepardi, assembly GCA_902151425.1. Lineage (NCBI taxonomy): Eukaryota > Metazoa > Arthropoda > Insecta > Phasmatodea > Timematidae > Timema > Timema shepardi. The sequence goes on along the minus strand of CABFVX010004090.1, from coordinate 47,837 downwards.
TTTATTTGGCTAAAATGAATAAAATATTGCTCCAATACAATCCAAGAATTGAATTTTCTTCACATGGTGATATCCACAATTCAATATCTTTCAAGGGTATACTGGAATTTATTGACAACTTTTTCTCTTAATTTAAAGAATTGGTTATCTTTTCCCGCCATGCTCATGAAATATATTCAACAACTACTGAGGTCACCACCATGTGATGAAAATGTTACTGTCTGTACCAGAGCAATATTTTAGCCAAAGAAAGTTTTTCCATAAAAAGTGCAGAAACTCTGGTCTTTCTCGCGTCCCCTACACTCTCACGTTTAAGGTGTATTTTATAGAGATACGGATAAAATAAAGTGTAAATAATTTTAAAAGGATCATTCCTCCTTAAAGGCAGTTTTCATAGTAACCATTTTTTTGGATAAAATAAACTAAACATTGCTTCAGTTTAAAGGTCTGGTTTAGTTTTAGACGTAGAGTAATTTCAATGAATCTTTAATATTGGTCATAATCATCGTGGAATTGAACAAGGACTATTTCTTTTAATTTATCTTCTTATTTAAAATCTGTTGCAAATACGTTATTTAGAAAATTAAGCTTAACGTATCTACTGAATCAATGTTTTATTTTGCCCAAAAATAATTTTACTAAGAATTTATGTAAACAGACTTACCTTAACACGTATTTCTTAATTTAAGTTGTTAGAATAGTCTAGAAGATATTCACAAACGCCAGATAATAAGTAGGTATATACCGTTATTGGTTGGATAGTCCATCAGGAGAAGAACAAACAGGAAAGAAGAAAATACAACAGCCATTGAAATTAATTGATGTTGTGACTTCCTATTAAATCATCAATCGATTCAAAAAGATTCATGTACGCACCTATGTTAGCTATCTTTCATTTCCCAGGAATTTAGGTCCTAATGACTAACCAAAGTTTGTAGTTTGTTGAACTTTGAAGTTGAAAATTTTACTTTTTAAACTAGTTTTACAAATGTAAATGGGAATAAGGTCAGATAAAATATGTGCATTAATTCCAGTAAATATAAAACTTGTATACTGTTAAAGGTTTTGTAAATATTAATTTTAAACTAGGCGCAACATCAGATTGGGAATATCAGTTTTACCTAGACAGAAGCTCTCATGGTTGTAAATATCAAGTAGTTGTAGGGAAAGGTATATAAAAGACATAAACTTGCTAACTATAACCATGACATCATCCTAGAAACTAAGGAGAAACTAACCTTTTCTTTCCGATACTGTTTCTACTCGTTACAAATTCTAAGTGATTTCTCTCCCGACTCTTCTCCAAGAAATCTGAGGAAGGCGTCTCCTGCCCTAATCTTGACGAGAGGGAGTGGAATAACCCTCTAATACCACTAGGGACTTCCCCTTCTCTAGTCTACGTTGCGAGTATCAATGTTGGAAAGTGCTCTTCTTGAGAAGAACATGTATGGGAGATACAACGGATTGGCGAAATCAGCTCTGTTTTAGATATAGTGGGATACCTTTTATCTATGTACAAATATGTTCGACTTATTATTACTATTTTTTTCAGCTCACGACCTACAGTCAAGCGTAATCACATATCTCAAATTTCATCGCAATAGCCTCTTAGAAAATACTGATTATGGTCAACGTTGAAAATCTTTTACAATAATATTAGTTTTATTTTATAGGCTATTTCTATAGAAATATGACTGGAGGTAGCACTTTTCAAGAACACCAACTAATTATAGTATGATTATGTATATTCAGACATACAGTCTTGTGATTTGCTGATGTCAATTTTGATATACATTATTCACACCTGAGAAATAGCACAGATAATATAGTAAAATGATATAATTGTTGGCTACAAATAAGTTTGACTTTTCTTCACTGTTCTTCCAACCAAAATCATGGCATTGCTCGCTAATAATATCTAGTTTTCAAAAATACGCAACACACTGTTGCACAATTAATAATTAATACTAGTGAAACCCTTATTAGGAGAACCTAATTATTTATTTTACCTTCATCATTAAACCTCAAGAGTGATTATACTCAAATCATTGTTTTTCAAAGAGTGTTTACCAACTTGACAATTTAAGAAAGTTAAAATTAAATAGATGATGTGACACAATCACACAAACTTTCTCATATTGTGTATTGTGACTAAGAAAATAATTTTCAAAAATAAGATTTTGAGTAGACTACCCTTAATTATATTTTAATCATAAAAACAATCACATCATCTGGTTAAACACAATCATCACTCTTTAGATATACATTTTAAACCAAATTGTTCAAATATATTCAACATTTAAGTTTTCAAAAATAAATAGATCGTAATCCACCCTAAAATTATCTGTTATTTGTACAAATATAAACATATTCTTATTTATCATGAAAAACTATTTCCATATTCCCATTTTAGATTCAATTTTTATGGCAAATTTACAAAACATTTAAATTTTATATATATTGTCGTTACTAAAATACCCTTAAATTAATGTATCTTAGATAAATAAATATACATTATCGAGGATAAAAATATTGTCCACCGATACCAATATTTGAACCAAATCGCTAAAGACTTTTTTAAATATTTAAATGAAATAACAGTCATTAGTAATATACCTAAAACGGAATTTCCCACTAAAAGGCCACTACACAGATTAATTTGTCATGTTCATGTTAAACACTCGCCAGATATACACTTTAACTCAAATCGATTTAGCCATTTTTAAATAATTTGACTCTTCAAAAATAACTCATTAGCAAACGACCTTCATTGAATTTTTATCCAAAACTAAGTAAACAATGTTATTTGTTGTGTCGAACACTCCCATGAATCTCATTTGGAACCAAATTGTAAAAGCCATTTGTAAAATATTTCAAGTTTTTGAAAAATCATTCATTAGTAAACTACCCATAAATGAGTTTTAACCTATAAAACATTTATAAACGGTTATTTTTTAAATCTCCCAATTTCCAGATATACATTTTGAACAATATAATTAGATTTATTTTAGAAATATTTTAAATTTTCAAAAAATTTCCATATTTTGTAAACTATACTTCAACAAATTTTCACTCAAAAATCAACTATATAATTATATTCGTCATGTCAATTATATGGTTGATAATCACTTTAAACAAAATCTTTAGAGTCATTTTCAAAAAATTTTGATGTCAAATACATTACTCATAAAATAGCTACCGTTAATTAAAGGGTTTGGTTAGAAAAAATGTTTTGTGGTATAGTGTTATAAAGTATAAATATCAAACTTAAACAAAATACATCAAGGAGTTTTCGGGTCCATAACAAGGAACAGTCTCACAGAAAGACATGGGACAGAGAAAAATGTAAATCCACTTTTGGCGGAGAGGAGGTGCTGTGTTCACATAAAACAATAGATTCATCATAGTCTCGAGATCGATTTTTTTTGACGATCACAATACTTTTTTTTATGAGAAGTAAAAATATGTATTTCCCGCCCCTTCACTAATAACGTCACATTTGTTTGTTTGCGAAATAGAAAGAAGAAAAGTTTTACTTGATTAAACACACTCTAACATTGTTTAGAGCCAAGGGGGTGCCCACCGCTACTAACAATTTGTCTTCTAACTAACCAATGGGGAAAAAAAAACCATACAAAAAAAGGAGATACAAAAGAAAGCAGTGAGGGCAACCGTGTGATATAAATTATACCGCTATAGAGTTAGGAGGATCCCTTGGAAACCAATAAATAACCCCGAAGAAAGTTAGCTCGAAGCAAAAAGTTGGTATCGGTTCTGTATTTTCTTAGTTTCATAATTATAGTAACTTTTTTCGTCATCTAGCTCAGAAGTTGTCATAAAAAATAAAAATGATCACTAATACAATTTATAAGAGGCTTACGATAGTTCCAAAATACCCTCTTTCGAACTCAATTAATGCTTTATTCCTTTATATTAAGGTGTTTTGGTGATGTTTTTTAGCACCACGTTTCACCGCTCGTTTGGGTTGTATACCAATATAATAGTTATTATTATTAGCACCGCGTCTTACTAACCGTTAACGTTGTACGCACTTACACTAATACGTAATGGTAGGGTGATTGGGAAATGAAATGGATGACCTACAGTTTAATGTGGAATCCGAACCACGGTGGAGGCCTGGCATTCCACACATTCACAAGTTGTGATTAATATACGTCTTATCAGAGGCGAAGGAATGGTTTGGTAATCAAATAAATCTGTGCTGGCTCAGAGGATTGAACCCCGGACCCCAGCACAGAAGTCCGACACCTTACCCCTAGACCACCAATATGATATTTAATACAATGTGTTGTGGATGAAAAAGGTTGAATAACTAATAGTAAGTGCACCCACATATGCGTGGAGAGAGAGTGGAATACCATTTAGGAAAAACCACTCTCAGTACACCTGACCGAGATAAAAACTATGAATTTCCCAGTCATCGTCTATCATGTCAGTGACGCCTTAGATCATGCGGTCACCAAAATTGGTCTTTTGTTGTTCAGTCAAATATTATTAGCTCTTTGTATATATAATTGGATGGGAATTATTTAGTGTTTTAAGTCAAATAGATAGTGGTTCTTATACACTTTTTGGGGTAATCTTTCGAAAAATTATTATTATTACCTGCCCATGGACAAAAGCGTCATTTTTTTGGTCAAGTTAACGGTGACCCTATGACAAGCATTTATTAGTTTGTAAGTCATGTGTATTTTCTGTGTATATATAGTTTACGTAAAATTCAAAAACGTTAAAAATAGTCATACCAGAAATTAAAATTTATACAATATTTTAATAAAAAATCTAATTATGTTAATAAAACCAAGCGTGTTGGATTATTATAAAGTATTTTATTTCAAAACAAATAAATCATATATAATTTATATTGTATGCTTATAAACACATTAAATAAATCTACAGCAATTTTATAAACCATCATGATTAAAATTTTGAAAAAACACAGTAATGGAACTCGTTAGCACTTAACTTTATGTTGAAACTAAAATTACAAAAATGGGAGTTGGCAGAAATCTGTTGGGATTTTCCACTCAACACTTGTAATGAGTGATTGCATTTAATACAATTGAAATTATAATGAAACTATTTATTGGGCGTGTATATGTTATTAATTACTTCAAAACATAATTATGATCTGAATATAAACGTAGTATATAAAATAATCTTAAGGAAAGATGGAAGGGGACGTGAGAAAAAATAAGGGCATTTGCAGTATTTTTTGACAAAAAAAAAACGTTTTGGCCAAAATATGTAAATTAGTGCTTCAGAACAAACATTGAGTTTAATTTTCTTCACATGGTGATATTAACAGTTCTTAACTATATGTCATGAGCATAGTGGCATTATCCAAAAAATTTATTAAATGAAGATAAAAGTTGTCTTTAAATTCCAGAACACCCTTGACAGATATTAAAGATATTTTAATTTTATCGTGGGGAGAAAGTTAAATTTTAAATTTTGGAACAATATTTTATTTATTTTGGCAAAAAAAATAGTATTGCCTTAAAACTGCAAAGCACTGGCTCTTTCTCGTATATCTTCCATCCCACCTTAAGACTTGATGAAATATCTCGTCAAGTGACATAATACTCTCACAATATTCGATACAGAGATATACCTAGTCTAGCAATGAACACCTAAAGCTATTAAAACCAGTTTAGAATGATGTTTTAATATTATTTTGTTGTTAGTAAACCATTTAGACTCGTAGGTAAAACACTCTTGCTTTAAAATAACATAATTCCTTCCTTAACATTGTTGGTGCTATGTTTTATACTTTATCTTATCAAGAAAGTGGAAAAGAATTTTTTTTAAATCACCTTCAGTACACCTGACCAAGATTCTAACCTTGATTCCCGTTCATCGGCAGTCTATATCATTGGATGAGTAGCAACATGTGACTATCGAAGTGGGTTCAAACATAATGATTCTGACGCTTTTGTCCTCGTGCATGACTGTAACATTTAAAATATATGTATAGATTTGTTAATAATATTGTATATAATTCGTATATAAACATATATTAAACTATAACACATGTATAGAAATTATTAATTTTTGATTCTTCTAACGAATTTAGAACAAAGAAACTGTTCTTTTAAAATTTCAAAGAGTGTTTTAAAAATAGTTGTTATCATGTTTTCAGTCAATCTTAATTAAACGTGTCATTCATTTAGTTTCTATACTTTATAAAACGGATGCATTATTTTCAGTTTGAAATATTACAAACACAGGAAGTTTAAACAAGGACAGTGTTTTTTTAAAACATACTTCCATATTTAATTATTTTTCTTTGAACGTTAGTTTATTGAACCGTTTAATTTTACGTTTAGTAACTCTACCATTGTGAGCCAGTACATCTATAAACCAACTTTTTTTACAAACCAGCCGTAAGTTCATAAAATTATTAGTTCAGAGATTTATTTATTTATTTTGTAACTTGTACGTTTAACGCCACTGTTGTTTTCTTCTCAGACGCCTGGATATCGTCTTCCGAGTTATCCCACTGTCAACGAGGCTTCCTTCCAACAGAGACATCTGGTGAGTGAAATAAAAACTACCCCTTCTCCCTGCTCCATCCAAGCTGTCTTAGCCAATAACACCCCCTTTACAAACATTAACATCCACTAAAAAACAGAATTAAGAACGGGTGTTGAGCAGATGTCTGCAAGGTGGCGCTTCGGATCTAATCCAGACTTAGAATCGCGAGATGTCAGACAACACGCGTGCAAAACCGTCACGTCTCAGTGGATAGCAGGTGTTGACCTTGATATAGAAGAGTCAAGGGCATCATTTGGTTTGTAGACTTCTGAGAAAACTTTGCTCGATTCCCGGTTAAGGGTGGTACGTGGGAGAAAACTTAGAAGTGTTGCGGACGCTTAGAACTCTCAAGTTGTATATAAAGTGCTTGAATATTTTAAATTATATTTGGAAGAAGGTATAGGAAAGGTGAATAGAAACATTTAAAAGGGACAAACACAATATGGCTTTTACAATGAGAATCAGAACACAGTTCACACTTTACATTGCTGTCACTGGACAAAGAGGTTGAATATTAAAGAAAATCAATCGTCACCACCCAATAGATTAGCTATTTTTAAAATATTATTTTCACCAAAATGTAGCCGAAAGTTCTGACTAGCCAATTTTTTAAAAATCTTAATTTGTTTCAAAAAATGTGTTAAAAATTAGTATATAAATCCCCATAAAACAATTACAAATTATCTTGAAATTTTCTGGTGTGACCCTGACAAAATATTACTTTCTCTAATATATAAAGGCTATATTTAGGTTTCTAACCTTCTGCTTTAATCTTAAAAGTATAAATTTTGGGTAAACTATCATTACATCGTTAAAAAAATCTTCAAACTCAAAATTTAAACTTTTTAACAGTTCAGAAACCTGCTGATAATTTTAGCATACATTTAGTTGAAAACTATATTAATAAAATCTCAAACCACTATTTTAATAATGTAGGATCTATAAACGTCTGGAACGCCTATCAATGCTTTCTCACGTAGCGCCCTTAAGGGAAAATTCAGTTTTTATGGAATGCTAAAATAAAGTAAGACTGGCTTAGCATGTGTGAAGTAATACACTCTGGAGGTTACAGTACATCACTGATAGCCAATAATCATATAACAAAGCCAAGCACAAACCTCTCAAAATCATCCATATATGTTTGACTAAATTTTGATAATTACAATAATTATTTATTAATCCCTTAAGCACCTAATATTTATAGCACACTTTAAGATACTTTAAAGTTATTTATTTCAATAAATAAGGCTTATTATTAACTCCATAGTTTATAATTAAGATTATAGCTTGCATGGATACTAAAAAGTCAAACGTATTTAAATAAATAAATAAAAATGTTTTTATGTCACAATGAACCGAATATTCAGTCCCTTGATTTGATTTTGGATGATTGGACCACTTAATCAATTTTGCTTGTATTAAATAAAATAATCTTTACCAAAATGTGCTGCAGGTAATAATGTTCAATAACAATCGTCCCACATAATTAACTAAACCCTATTGGTATTGTGCTGAAAATACATGAGGCTGTTAATTATACCTGTCTAGATCCATAATTACGTTAATTAGCTAGGCCACTCATTTGGAAATTGAGAGTCCCAGAGGTGAGCATTACCTACTAAATTAAGTTCGTCTGTTCATATAAAATGAACACACGTATAATAAATTATATCGGTTTTATAAGCTGTAAATTGGATCGAGTATTACACATGCAATCTCTATTATAACAAACACATATTTTGAAACTAAAATAAATACCACATTGTTTATTATATTTAAAAACTAATTAGTAGCCTATTAAGCTTGTAGCATTATTTTATTTGTTTAGCAATAAAATTAATGTGTGTATTTAATAGTTAATGATTATACCTCTGCTACTTATAAAACAAAGCATTGGACCGTATATCAGTTTCTTAAAATCTATGGAACTGATTAACTGATTGTGATGCAGTTTCTTTTATCCTATGTAGATTTTTACCGGAGAAGTTTTAGGCTATTGATCAAACAAATTCACTCAAAAAATTGATTTTTTTAAAAGATTTTGTAAAATAATTGCATGATCAATGATGAATTATTCTATTGATTGTAGAATTCATTATTTATCTTTATAACTTGATAGCCAAATCTAAAGAGTAATTAAAAAATACATTTCAATAGTCAATCCAAAGAGAATTTTTAAATTTTAGTTGGCTATTTTGAATTCACAATTTATTCCTTGAGTTTCTGCACTTGTGTGTTTACCTATAAATAGATAACTACTGAAGAGATTTTAATATGGCGTGTTTTTTTTGTTGAACTACGCTATAAAACTGTTTAAAAATTATGTTTATCTTCAAGGAGCCTGGTATTGCCGTTAAACGCAATACAAGTGCTTTAATTGTACACCATGTATTTGCAAAAACGACTACGGCCACACGTGCAGATACTGTTATGACTTCAGGAAAACGATCAGACTCGACGATATTATTATTATTAGCATCGCGTCTTACTACCCGTTTGGGTTATACACACTTACGCTAATGTATAATGGTAGGGTGATTGTGAGACGAAATGAAGGACCTACAGTTTAACTGTGGGATCCGAACCACGGTGGAGGCCTGGCATTCCCCACATTCACAAGAAGTCTTGTCAGAGGTGAAGGAAGGGTTTGGTAATCAGCCCGACGATATTGATTCGGTGATAAGATCAGAGATTCCAGATTCAAACATTGGCCTACAACTATATGCAAGTTTAACTAAATATATGATACATGGCTCATACGGAATTTATAATCGATCTTCTACGTGCATGTAGCATAAAATATCCAAATAGCTTTCAAAGAGCTATGTTGATGGGAATTATGGCTTTTCATGAGCGGTGAAGATATACAATTGTTTCAGCTGTGCATTTTCATAAAATCCACTAAGTTTGTATGCAAGTATAACAATAAGGCAGTGATCAAGGGATGTTTAGTGTTACCTTGAACTTTCAGTAGGTACGATTGAATATGCTATGCATTTAGCTTTCCATCTAGAAAATAGACATTGTGTATATTTTACAACAAGTAATGTAACTTATGTCAATAATAACCCACGAGACGACTTTCTTCAAATTGTGCTACTAAGATCCCTTTGCGAATACGTTTGCTTACAATGAGGTTGTTCATGTAATGTTTGGAAAACTAAGAATTTCCAGTGCAGAAATCATGTATGTTTCTGTTGATGAACTCCTCGGAGTCCTTCAGACGTGTTCGTCAATCCGAATAATACAATATGCTACTATTTGATAATGCAGCTCCATATCGTCAAAGGTTAAACCTCATTTGAAAATTTACGTACCATCAACGACGCCACCTCTACATCTTACTAATTAGTTGGCAAAGCACTGGGACTCTTACTAGAGGATTACTCATACAGGAGTGGTACATAACAAAATCCATCTTTGTCTCACTCCTATTCCCCACTCAGAAATTTGCTTTCAATCATATTACATCAAGATTACCTCAAAAAATATCTCTAATAGCCTATTATTGGATGAGAGTACAATGTCGAATAAGACGTCAGTTGAAGATCTAAATATAATTCTGAGAAATCCTATAAGTACGAGTAACGAAGTGCTCATAGGAGTCGTCATATTATTGTTCTCAAGAGACTTCCGACTATCTCTACCGGATCATTATGAGTCACTAGAGATGACGAGGTCAATACCTGCCTGAAAGAATTCTGCATATACCCGGGCGTTGTGAAAATTTCCCCGTCAACCAACATGTGTATCCGCCTGTGCGAAAACAAAAATAAATTGTACAGTGCACCGCACAGACTTTCTTTCTCTTTTTATCTTAAAATAAAAATACATTTAATAAAAACTCGTAAGATATCTGAACGGAATATTGTACATTGTAGCATCAACACTCCACATTAGAAAATTGATGAAATAACATATAATGATAAGGAAACATTGAAAAAAATAGGCACATCTTTGCCCACCAAAGAGCATTTCAAAAATTTCACTTTTCATAGACCTTAAAAAATGAAATTTGAACCATTTGCTGATAGCTTAGCAACTGGAATCTGTTTTACATGTTCAAATTTATGAAAATTGTATTTACTAACGATGAATGGAAGGAAGTAAAAAGAGATCTAAGGAATCAATAACTACCTAATGAAATAATTTTTTTACAATAAAAGAAATTGATAAAACTAAAGAAAAAGAAAAAAGAAACTACTAAGAGTAAATTTGATGAAGAAAGCCGCCCACCTAGGAAAAGAGGATCTATTTGGGAAGAATCCAATGCACAAAGGTGACAACTTACTCCTTTCTTCTGCCTTCTATTGTAGAAGTAGTCACGCACACGTTTTAACACAAATAGAATAGTATTTCGTCATTTTTGCCTTTATCAAACACAAAGAAGAAAGAAGGCAACCATGCCGAAATATTATTATATTTGTTTTAAAATATGTGTATGTGACTATTTCTACCAGAGAAGGTAGAAGAAAGGAAGACGTTACCTTTTTGCATTGGATTCTTCCCGCATTTTTCTTCTTTCCCTAGTGGGATTTCATAATTAAATTTACTCTCAGTAGTTTATTATTATTTTTTTTAGTATTATCACTTTTCTTGATTATAAAAATATTTAGCCATTAGGCCACCTCATTTTAAAACATAATGAAAGAATTTGAAAGTGTAATATGAATTATTCTGAATACGATTTTTTTTACTACATTTTATTTATTCTATAAAGGTACAATCAAGTTAGTATAGTGTGACGTAATTTGCCACCCTACCTTGTATTTCCCTATGTTTTCTACTTTTCGTGAATAATTTCCAATTTATTTTCGCGTGAAATTAAGCACTTCGAAGTTAGGCCACACGTTGGTTGCTAGCCTGAATAATACTATTTACATCCATTTCATAAAATAAAAGTACGGAAGGAACAACGTATAACATTGTTTTAAATAATCTAAATAAAGAATTTTGATTTAAAGAAGAACACTTACCTTTTATTAAACATATTAATTATCCTTCTAAGAAGTTGGTTTAACTCTTGTTATACTTATTTTCAACGTCGACCATTATTGTTTTTAACGCATGTGCAGTTCTATCAAACAAGTGAGTAGCGGATCTGATCGTAAAAGAAGAAACAAGAAACAAAGCTTGATGTAAATAACTCAAAACGAGCGCGCTTTTCAATTTTGACAGATAGTAATAAATATTTAATTCTTTTGTGAAAACATTGTTCACCTTCATTGGGTTATATTTCAATATTTATATTAAACCTGCATTTTATTTGATTATTATCCCTTGTCCATAGCCAACTTTTTATCTTTTGTTTTTTTATATATTAGTTTTCTCTTTGGACTTGGAAGTATGAATAGAACCTTTTTAAATTTGATTTTTGGAAGATTTTAGAGAGGAGACGAGGTCTTCTTCTTCGGGGTTGGTTTAACATGGAGCCAAATCTGTGGCGCTACTAATTAAAATTATTTTAAAGTTAATTAAAGGTTGTGAATTAAAGTACAAATGGTAAAATGTAAAGCTAAGTTGTGTGCACAAGAACTAGATTGTTTATTTTCGTTTCAAATTGCGTAAGAATTCGAATTACTAAAGTGTAACAAATCTCTGAAGTTGATGTCAATATGGACTAATTCAGGGGTGAGGCCGAGCCAATTATTCAAATATAAATTATTATTATTTTTTTGTCTCCTATAAAAATAAGAATTCATTTACTTTCAGAAAGACAGACTAATGCAGAGAATTAATTAACATTTCATTTTCTGTCTAATTTTTTAAATTATATATTCTATTTCTTTTTTTTCAACAATACTGTTCTATACTTTGTTAAATTAGAGTTATAATTACCCGTATTCCATAGGTAGGCTTGAGATGTGGTAAAAGGGGAAACATTAATAAATCCACAAAAGTGCCAACAATTGTTATTTTATACATTTTTTTATTGTAGTCTAAATTACATTTTGTGACAACAATCCATTTTATCAAAATTGTCCATGTTTTAGTTTTAAGTTTACCCAGTGGTCTCGAGTATTGAGAGTCATAGTGCCACTGACTGAATTAGCCGAGGTAATTTTTTTTTCTTTTAATTATTATTTTTCTCCTAGATACTAGGGGTGGCGCCCAACAAAAAAACAATCTTTATACATCCTGATGTTAACTATTGTTGTTAGAGCATAAGATGTCAGAAGACACTTGATACTAGACAAAGTAAATTATATATACAAATATATAGATAATACATATTTCTCTCACACTGTAAAAAATTTTTTCATTACAATGGAGTAGTAAAACTTGACCTCTAATTTTAAGAATATAAACAGTCTATATTCATGTATTTCCAGATAATAATGCAATCAGAGTGTCGGGACACTAATTTATAAATTCACAGTAATTGGTTTTATGGTCTGAAAAAAACTTTCATACACTCCAAATCTGGTTATTGTTATATTACTGAAAATGACATCTTAGTATCATTGTTCATCGTTGACTCGACTGAATTCAGAATGCGTTTCAAAATATATTTGATAATTAATTCCAACAAAAATTAATCTTTATAGCCAATATTATAGTTACAATCTCCTAATAGTATAACATCAGATTTGTTAGAGGGGAAAAAAAAAATTATTTGGCTTTTACGTCTTACTACCCGTTCGGTTTATACCCTTAAGTACTAACTATGGTAATGGATTAGGAATTGGCAAAGTTAAATATAGAGAAATTAAATCCTCATTTGCGCGGAGGGAGGGTGGAAGGCCATTGAAGAAAAGCAACCCCAATTCATCCGCCTGAGATTCGAGCCTCAATCTCCGCGTTCTTGGCAGTCAAGCTCAAACCGAAACTAACGCGTTAGCCAACTACTCCATCGAGGCGGGTAGCAAAGCAGAAATTAGTTTTATGTGTCAGTGTGCCCTATAGTAAATATTAGATTAGACTTATATTTAGTTTTACAAATATATATATATATATATATACAAATGCTTGCTTATAGAAAGTAAATTATTGGTTTTATAAAAATCTGCGCCAGATTAAAATATTCTTATTTTTAATAGTACTACAACTTATCTTTCATGATCTTTAAATAGTTTTAACTCTAGGCTTAGTTATGGACAAACAAATTTACAGATAGATTGCATTGCGCAAACCACTTTTATATTTCAGCGGTTGAACGTTAAAATTTATCAAAATTTTGAGTTTAATGTTTTTTTTAACAATCACAACACTTATCTCTCCAATGATTCAAGAAAAAGTTAAAAGAGCATAATTACATTTAACCAAAATGTATACATCAAATAGCATACACTTCTACAGGAACATTAAGAAAATAAGAGCATCTGTGACCACCAAAGAGCGTAACAATAAATCTAATTTTCTGACTTGAATAGTAAAAACTCGTAAGATTTGTGAAACCAAATAATAATTTCATTGTTGTAGAAACACTTTACCAAAGATAATAAATGATATAATTGACATTTACTTACTATATTCATTTTCTAAGAACTGAATAAAAAAGTATATACATTTGTTTATAACTCAGAAACTATTAATTTTATAAAAATATATTTCATATAAAAGATTTTTATATTTAATAGTACTACAGATTTACAATGATAAGTTATTTAATATCTCAAATAGTTGTGGGAAAATGATGAAGATTGGAAAATTTACCTCCTGTAAAAAAACTCGAAATCATTTCCATGAGAAAATGAGATTCACCATCTTGTTAATTATGATAAACAATGCGCAGATATGAAATTAAATCAAAATTTTTGCAGTGAATTTTGACAAAATTGATTTTTTTTTCTTTTTTTCCTTCAGTAGATTACCCTTAATTTTAGGGTTGGATATTTAATTCAAAAAATTCCTCGGAGAAACCCTATGAAAACCTTAGATACCAAGTTTTAGCCCAATCGGTAAAATAGTTTAGGCTCTAGCCTGAGGTACAGACTGACAGAAAGAACTCTAAAAGTGATTTTCATTGGAAAATGAAAATATTAATTTAATCTGTAATCGTAATCAACGCCTAGATAGAAATTATAATCAAAATCGTTTTAGCCATCTTTGAGAAAATCAATTTGTTCTCTTTTCGCTCTTTATAAATCTATTATTTCTTTAGGGTTAAACAGACACACAGGAAGATGGAATGACAAAAAACACTTTTTACGGTCCGAGGGATCATGAGACGTTGACATCCATCAACATTTCTTGTTAGGTTTTTTTTACGGCCGTAACACTTTAACTTTAATGTTCGAAAAGCTAAAATGTATATATATATATATATATATATATGTTTACGTATATCTTGACAGTTATTAGTTATATAAAAATATTTTTCAAATATTTTAAATAGCCCTACATATTTTCAATGATAAGTAATTTCACTTCTCAAAGAGTTACGAAAATATGATAAAAAATAAGAATTTACGCATCAGACCGGAACCCTTAAAGTCATTTTGCTGAGTTAGTTAGAGTAGTAATTTTTTTTGTAATATTTATAAATGTTTATGAATAAAAGTTAATCAAACCCGTTGGAGCTGATTTTCAGAAAATTGATTTTTTCTTGGTTTGCCCTTCAGTAAACTACCCTTAATATTAGGGTTAGATATCTATTTTCAAAAAACCCTTGAGGGCAAGCCTATGAAAATCCTAGATACGAAGTCTTAGCCTGATCGGTAAAATAACTTAGGTTCTAGTCCAAGGTACAAACAGACAGATGGAAATTCAAGAAACACTTTTTCTGATTCGGGGGGTCAAGATAAGTCAAAATTCGTTAAAATCTCGTGTTCAATTTTTTTTGACGATCTAAATACTACCTGTATGATAGCGAGAAGGTCACTAGACTTATTTGTCTATATATATATATATATATATATGAAACTAAACAATGGCGTTTTCGCAGGACACAAATGCAAGGTTTACTTGAATAACTTTCAAATATTCATTGTGTTCAAGATATACAAAAATTATTCCATTTTATTTAACTCTATATCCTTCTGAAAAATAATCTTCTTTCGTGGTCTCAGGCGCAAGCTTATCTAACTTCAAAAATGAATCGTCTGATAAAATTAACGACAGCATTTTGGTCCATTTCAAAGCGCCATTCTACACTTATATGTCAATAGCTACTACCATGTCTAAATTTTTAATTCGCTTAATACATTCGGTTTACTCATTTACGCTCTTCAATTAAATTTGATCAGCCATGATTTTTTTTTGCGTAATTTGAACCTACTCAAACTGTGTAATGAGACCCGCTTATGTGTGAACAGTCTGCAAAACATTATCACAGAGGCTACTGCCATGACAGGTTACACTTCGGTTAATTTGTCGTGAAATAAAAAGTACCCATAATTCCATAAGACGTGCCCTTCCAGTTTAAATGCATTTATTTGTAGTATATTAATGGTCTGTTCTGTCATGTGACCGAAAAAATAATCAAATAAAGAAATAATGGTATTGGTATTTATTGAAAGCTATAGAAAAATATACATTAATGACCTCGTGTGGTCTTCAAGTAAAGTGGTATTCCTGGAACCCGATGTTCGCGGTTTCAAACTCGGCCAGGGTGGACGAATTATTACTGAGCGATGAAAATCCGTAGGATACTTTATTTCGAAGAGGAAGTAAAGCTGTTGGTCACTGTCGATTGTGGCATGTAAAATAACCCTGGAAGGTATATGAGATACTCGTGGAAAAATAATGTTAATACTACTACTACTACTACTATTAATAATAATGATAATAATAATAATAATAGTTACATAGAATCAGATTTTAAAAGGAAGGGCCTTTTTCTGACAGATAGAAAGGCTACTAGAGCTACTTTAAAGTGTTCATACTTCAAAAGCTATATGTGATATGCAGATATCTCATTTGATAGATAGTATTAATACTTATTATAACACTAATAATATAGTCAATATTTGAGGCCAAAAAACTTTGTATTTTCTAGAATTACATAATTATATAGCTATTTTTGTTCACTGTTGACATTTTGCTTTATTTTTATTTTCCTAACCTAACCTTCTATCTCAATTTACCTATTAATACACATTAGTAGAAATGATTTGGTTTTCTAAGTTAAATACAGTAAACCTCTTGTAATAAAACTTATTTCTCCTTAAATGTTTCTAAGGAACAAACTAATTTGAGCTCACAGGCTTAGAAAAGTGAATTTTAAACCTTTATTACACCAACGCTCACATTGAGAAATAAAGTTAAATAGAAAATAAAATCGCAAACCTCAATTAAAACGGCCAGAATTTGAGCCAAATCGATTCTGAAATATCCGAGAAACCACTGTTGAGCTAATAAACCAGTTTAACTTTAATAGCTTGATGTGTATCTCATTTATATTTTCCAAAGGGAATGCAATGTAAGTGAGATTGATTTAGCAGTACTTCAGAAACTTTATCATCGGTGGGGTTGAGGTTATACCATTCACAGTGATAAGTCGACAACCTCAAGACTGAATGAAGATTCAAGTTAGATTGTAAGGCATATTCTGAAATGAGCTTCTTTAGAAGTTCAAGTTAAATACACCTTATTAAAATAAATAAATCGCACCGTTTTGCACCTAGATTGCACCAATCGATTGCGTGAGTCTTAATTCCACGAGATCTGCATCGGTGGAAGCATAGTCTAAGGCAGTAATCTCTCAATAGACTGGACTGTCAGTGACAGATCAGGGTTCGAATACTGGTAGGTATACTGAAGGGGGTTTTTACTGAGTAGGTTTCCAAGCTTTCTGTATATTCTACCTTATAATCCTTTACTCATTAACGTAATCCTTACATATTGCATAGCCTGGACAAGTAGTAGTCCTAATACACAGTGTTAAAATATAATTTCTCTCCGGGGTTTTTAATCTATTGCCCTAGGCCAATAGTCGGCAACCTTATTTGGACAAAGAGTCACATTTTTGCATTTTAGAAAATTTGTGTCACTCAAAGAGCTACCGATAAATTTTATTTATATGATTGATAAGTGTTATTAAAACATTAATTTGTTATAGAATAAATCATATTTATTTAAACTTAATCATATACAAACAGCTTTCATTAGAATTCTTATACTTGGTAGGTAGATAAGTACTTGATTTTAATTTTAGATCCAGCTTTGGATTTTTGTGACACAACCAAACAAATTAATGTGAAATCTGACCCTGCATTTAGTTACATAAATGAGTGATACCTGGTGCGTAGTTAGTAATTTTTAGTTCTAGGCACGATTCAAGATTCTCTTCGTGAAGGCTGCTCCTTAGTTTACTTTTGATCAAGTTCATATAGTAGAATGTTTGTTCACAAGAAATGGTGATCCAAGAATAGTCAAAATTCCCACTGCGTATATTTTTAAGAAGCAATACGACTTTGGCAAGCTGTTACAAGTGTCGAAAATCACATGATCCCAACGTTGTAATCCTTATAGTTTAGACCATTTATGTTGGGTAGATAACAGCCTTTCTCGTCTTTTGAGAATTTCCAGAACTGCATCGAAAGACTCAAATTTATTTTTCTGCAACTTTTTAATTTAAGATTCAATAATTATAGCTAAAAATCAGCTTGACTTACAAAGCTAGCAAATTATGAAAAATCAAGATAGTCTATTTCTTATTTCAATGGATTTATTAAAACGACTGAATAGCTTTATAACCTCTGAACTTCTCAAATCGTTTTTATTGAGTCACTCATTTGTTTGATTGCACCCACCAAAAATTCGTAATAAATGGCAAATTGTGTGTTCTCTTAATATGTCTTCAATTGCATGAAGTAAGTGAAGTTTTTCCTTTGCAATTTCATATGCAACCAAAGAAATACCTTCTTCTAAAGATAAAATTCTGTTTTCTTGCTTTTGTAGCTTCACATTAAGTTTGTTTACGTGTGCGTGTGTCTACCATAAAATAAAATCTTTGAAGTCAAAGATCATCAGACAATTCGGAATAATGCAGGATTGTATCGCTAAAAAAAAGACTTTATATCAGTAAAGCGAGATGAAAATCGATCAAGCAACTCATCTATTGAAAGCCAACACACTTTATAATGCAGACTAATTCAGAATATTGGCAATCTAAGTCACGAAAATATTCTTGGAACTTCCGATTGTTAAGTTATTTAGTCATTATATTGTCTTTGGTGGTATATATAGAACCAAAATGTGTATTTTTGTTTATAAATTAACATTTGTTGAAACTTGTAGAGAAGAGCCGCAAAAACGGGTCAAAGAGAGACATGTTGCCCGTGGGCTGCAGGTTGCCAAGCCCTACCCTTGGCCCTATTTTAAATATCAGGAATTCCTTGAGCTAAAATCGATAAATAAACCGTCAGATAGTACTATCATCATATATTAGTTTGAACCATGTAAAAGCTTGAGGCGTTAGCAATATTTTTGGCTGCATGTGCCAAAATATCGACTGTGGCTTTAAATTCCCAAGCGTTTGGAAAAGTTTGTTTATTAATAAAGTGATCAAATTTTCCAAATAAATATTCTTAGAATATACATATGCAGCATTTTAACTTAATTTAAAACATAAAAAATGGGGTATGCGAAGTTTCTAAGATTGTGACTTACCTTCGAAAAAAGTAAGCTTCTACAAACTTGACTAATAAACTTATTTAAATATAAAATACACTCTTATGTTTAAAACATTTTATTTTTTGGCCTTTGGAAATCTAAAAATTAAAGTTCACATTATCAAAAACTACAATAGCTGAATTTTATGATTTAATAATTATTTAACTCATCAGCTTAGTTCAACACATATTAATTATTTTTGATACTAAACTTTTTTTTAAGGCTATATTTACCATAATATGAAGCTATAAACAAATTGTCAATACATAAATTAAAATATATTATATTATGATAGAAGAATATTTCAGATAATTAATCATCCACCATAGTTCGGATCCCACGTTAAACTGTAAGTCCTCCATTTGATTTCATTAACATAAGTGCGTATAACCCGAATGGGTAGTAAGATGCGGTTATAATTATAAAAATAATAGTAATAATAATAATAATTCCAATAACTCGAATAGACATAACTCCAAACAAAAAAAATTTGACTTCGCACACACCTAAAATTAAATTATAATGATGTCATAAGAACTAACAGTTTAAAAAATAATAGTGCTAATTTTATATATTCATACTTATAGTCGTTTGTTGTGTAACTGTTATTTTTGACAGATATTGTCAATATAGATACAAAATATTACTAGCAATAGTATAAATAGATCTATATTTTATCAATGTTAAAAATATTTTTTAATTTCATTATTCTTACTGAACCAACTTACTATTCAGCTCATGACTTGGCAAACTAACTTAAATCTAGAACAGAGAAATCTCCCAGATCCCAGGCCATTCATTATTCATCACTGTGGAAATGGACGTCCTGAATAACCAATATATTTTTTATCTTTGGACCAATCGAAGTCGAAGATCCTTAAATAAGTAGACATACACGCTAGCAAATATATATTTTTACCACTGTGCCTTACTACCCGTTCGGGCTATATGCTTATGTACTAATTACGTAAAAGGTTTTAGAGAATATGATGGTTATGTGTGTAGGGAGTATACACTATTTTGCTTATAAGGAGAATAGAAAACCATTTTGGAAAAACAATCCTTAGTACAACTGACCTAGGTTGGAACCTCTAAATCCCCGTCATCGGCAGTCTAATCTACTGTGAGAGTAGTGCCTTAAGCCATGAGGCCATCGAAGTGGGTCTGTTAGCAACGGATCTCGGGTACGATCCACATCGGTGAGTACCTGAACTTAACATCAAAATCGTCAGGTCTGGGTTCTTGTTGATGGGGAAGTAGAAGTTCGAATCCCAGTTTAGAGAACTGAGAGTATTCCTTCCAAAATGCTTTCCTATTCTTCCACCACGCAAAATGAAATTTAATTTAGCTCTTATAGTATCTCTACCAGTCCTAATCCATGGACTAAACATCAATCTCGACCAATTTAGTCCTCTGGTGACAGAAATGTAAAAATTTATAGTATCCTACTTAAAAGTATTAAGGTGCGGCAAAAAGGAGAGCAAGTGTTTTTACAGTTTTAATAGAAATGAATTTTTTTGGCCAAAATATCTAAAATATTTCTCCAGTAGCAATATAGAGTTTAGTTTTCTGCACATGTTTATATCAACAGATTTTGAATACATATCAAGGGTCTCCTGGAACTTTGTCAAAACCTTTTCTCTTTATTTAAAAAGTGTTGACCAAATTCCAGGACACCCTTGACAGATATTAGAGATCTGTTGATATTAGCATGTGCAGAAAACTAAACTCTATGTTGCTACTGGAGAAATATTTAATTTATTTTGGCCAAAAAAGTCTAATGATATAGAAACTGTAAAATTACTCGCGCTCCCTTTTGCCGCACCTTAAAGCTGTATTTTTTTAGTGTTTATCATTGGGCAGGACATGCAGCGCGAATGGGAGAAACTAGAACCGTGTTCAAAGTACTGACTGGCAGACTGGAAAACCCAATGGGAAGAGACCATTGAGAAGACATAGAGGCAGATGGGAGGTTTACATTAGAATTGACCTGAAAGAGATAGGCTGTAGAGATGGACTGGATAGACCTTGCTAAATATAGGGATAAATGGCGTACGTTTGTAAGGGCGGCAATGAACTTTCGAATTATTAACGCCATATAATAAATACGTTGTTCTACTCTCCCTCCACTTGAAATGAAAGTTAGTTATTTACAGATTGAGATCGGGATTCGAATTTTGGGTTTTCCTCAAAGGGGTTTCCACTCTCCATAAACGTAAATGGGGGTTAACTTCCTATAAATTAAATCTTCCTCGCCCTTAATACATTAGCGTAATTAGTACAAAGGCGTATAACCCTAATGGGTAGTAAGGCATGATGATAAAAAAACTAAAATATCTGGGCCGGAACTGTAGAGTGAGCTACTGCATCAACCCTGTCTGTCTTATCAATTATTTAATCATTGTAATCTTGATACGATTGTAGGGAGATCACTTTTAAAGAGTCAATCTCAGTGCTGACTAGGTATATGAATTCAATCGAACCAAAAAACTATTCAGAGTGCAGTTTTCTGCCTTTTTCATTTCACAACAGAGAAAATTGAAATAAATTTAACCTAGTAGTTTTTTAATTTAAAAAATGTCTTAACTTTGGTTGTATTTTTTTAAACATTGTTATATGGTTTCAATCATCTTAGATAACTTTTTTTTCCTTAAATTAGTAGTATAAACCGTAATACTGTCGTTTGAGCGTTATTTAATTTTTTTTTAAACTGCGTCTTAATACCTCTTCAGGCTATACACATATTATATTATAATTACTCTCATGGGGTAGGAATGAGGAAGGAAGCATTTTAGAGATAATCTACGCACATTTTCACTGGAAGGAAAGTGGGAAACTATTTATAAAAATACACTCTCAGTAGAACCGACAGGGTTTCAAGCGCGTATCTCCTCGTCACAAGTTAACAAGTTTAACATGGGAGTGATGCCTTAAATCAGTCAGTCACTGAAGTAGGTTTGAGCTTTATTACTTACCTAAGTTAAGTGTTATTCATCTTAGGAGATTGTCTCTTAACCAGCCTATAAACACACACGAAACCATCTAAATCATGACTTAAAATAAAACCAAGTTAGTCTGCTGTTTTAACGTTATTATAACTGACAGTGAAATGGTTAAATTTCCTCCGGTTCATATTCGTCTACTCACCTTATTGTTCGTAGAAGAAAATAATGGAGGCAGGTCCTAGCGTCGGAAATGGGCGTGGCAACCATTAGAAACACATTAACTATGCTGTTCTCTAAAATTACCTCTCTTTTTTTTATTGTGCAAGCTATTTCTTAGTTAATCTCCTGTTTGTAAAGTCATATCACTTTGCTAATGGGTTTCCTACACACATACACAACCCACCTCCTCCGGTTAAAGTCAAACAATTAAAACATTAGTATTCAGGCTTGGACACATACACTGTGTTGATGTAGGACAGGGTAAGTATGGTCACAGGCATAAATATACAAATTATATCCTTTTATCTTTTTGGGGGTGGGGGGGGCGTGTTTTATTAACCTTTCGGGTTCTACGCTTATGTACTAGTTACTTTGATGGTTTTAAGGATTAGGAAGGTCACATTTAGAGGAAATTACCGGCATTTGCGTGGAGGGAGATTGTAAAACCATCCTCAGTACACCCAACCAAAGATTATAATTTAGATCTCCCCGTCATCTGCAGTCTAGTCCACTGCAAGAGTAGCGCGTTAGACCACGCGGACATCAAAGCGGGTTTTACTAACGTTAGTTAAACTATAACCAAACCCAAATCGATAGTCGCGTGGTCTAACGCATCACTCTATTGTTATATTAGATTGACGGTGACTGGAAGATTGGGGTTTAAGTCCCAGTTGGCTGTATTGAGATTAATTTTAATTTCTCTTGACTCCTCGGAGAAAGACGAAAGTTAACGTGATCGTCAATAATCCTTACTAGAAATTTTGTTAAATGTCAACCTTTCATGAATCCATAAAACCTAATAAGTGCTTTTGGTGATTCCGTTCTTCTGTCTGTGTCTCGGCCTCAAGCCTAATTTTTTTTATTAATTAGACTGAAACTTGGTATAGAGAGTTTTCATAGAATAGAATCAAATAACCAACTCAAAATAGAATGGTATTTTACTGAATGGCATAAAAGAAAAAATTCATTACCCCCAAATTCAATCATACAGTTTTTATTAAATTTTATATCTAAATGTTGTTTAACATTACAAATAAAATTACTACTTTCATTTTACCAAAAAAAATTGCTTGAAGAGTACTTCAGATAAGCATAGATATCCTATTTTGATATCTTCACAACTATTTGAAAACAAAATAGCTTACAGTAATGCTGTAGTAGGCCCTACTATCAAAATTTAATTAGAAATATATTTTTATAAGACCATTGGTTTTTGAACTATAAGCATATATATATATATATATATATATATA
>CABFVX010004090.1:0-24259 GCA_902151425.1 Timema shepardi | reverse complement strand
ATATATATATATATATATATATATATATATATATATATATACATTTCTTTGACATTTTAAAGTGATTGTTATTATCTCTAATGGGCAAAGATGAACCTCTTTTTTCAATGTGTGTGTAAAAGTCAATATTATTTTATTTATGCTCTTTGGTTGAATTTTTCTGCAACATTGTATAATCATGATCTTGTTTCACAAATCTTGAGTTTTAGAAATTATATCTATTTTAAAATAGTCCGTGCGATGCACCATACAATTTATTTGGTTAGTTGTTTCCAACTTTTGCTCCACATAAAGACGAGTACATTTCATCTAAAAACGATACATTCCTCATCCACATTAAATTGGAGTAATTAATCTTTGTACATAAATCGAACAACTATAAAGACGTTGTGATAAAAAAAACATTACCGGTAAAGGAGCAGTCTAAAGAATTAGTGCCTCCATGTTGGATTCCTTTGGCGGAGAGTTTGGAGTGTTTTGATGTAGGAGTACATTATCTTAGCAGGTGTGTGTTGTCAAATATTCTTAGTATCTACCCTTATCAACTTGTTCAGTTAGGTTGAATGTTTTAATATTTAAAGTCGTTAATTGCACCTACTGACATAAATAGTCCAATTTTCTCTATACTATTAAAATACTTTATTTTGGAAATGCCACAGAATTAAAGCTGAAGAAACAAATATATTATATATAAAGTTACCCATTCCTTTCCCGTCATACGTTCAACCTCCATCCATCCCACCTACTGCATCTTATTTCCCTTCCAGCCTATACGCATTTTAATTTAACTAATGGGATAAGGATGAGAAAGGAATAGTTTGGAATAAATGTAGCAACCTTCTTTTGAATTAGGGGTAAGAAACCTTTTGGGAAAACATCTCTTAGGGCAGTACCATTGGCAAATTGTTTATAACCAGTCAACCCGGTGAGATGAGCCTGAGATCTAATTCGCGTGCCCACCAATGTGGGCAAAAACAAGGTTAACAGTTATTTAATGGAATTTAATAAAACAAATCAACTCTTAGAAAATAAACCTTTTAATTTTCCGCACGCTTAATTTTTTTTTAAAAAAAAACATAACTTTAAATATCAGTGAGACAACAAATGGTTCTCCATTAAAAACACAGGTCAGATTTCAACCACCCATTTACCCTTTCACTCCTTTTGTTTTCCATGACGTGTCTGAACGTCACGCAGGACTGTTCTACTTCTCTCATATATGATGGATGGTTCAAATTGGGATAGGAAGCCCCCAGTCACCCTTCCAAGCCCCGCGGGACCTAAAGGGCAAGCACTCCTCCCTTTCTACCCCTTCTCTCTACACGCCGCAGAAAAACACTAGCTGCACCCCTTTCTGATTGAAAATCGATACGTAGGGCGCGTACGGTTCTTCGGGTCAGTAATGCGTGATTAATGGTGAACAGCTCCCCTCCTCTTCCTCTCTATTCTCCTTCCCCAAACGCACCTCTAGCTTACATTTTCAAACTTGAACCTAAAATAAAAAAGGTTCCAAAGAAGGTTGAGTTCGTGAAAAGGTTGGTTGATATTTTTTATTTTTATCCAGACGAGTTTTCAATCAGGCCTTCTAAAGATTTAAAAATATATACTTAAGATTTAAGTACATAATATATATATATAATTTTTCAATCTTGGTAAAAACATGGAGCCAATAACCAATAAGCCATAGGAATTTTAGTTGAAAAAAAAATTCATAATTTTATATCCGTTTGAATATTTTAACATTGTTTTACAATTATTTATTAAATTATTATTTTTTAAATATCATGTTCTATTACCCATTTAGCCTGTGTGCGTATTAACTAATTACGCTAATGAGCTAAGGATGAGGTATATCTACATTGGTGTGGAGGGAGAGTGAAATTTCATTTTAAAAAAAAATACCCCAGAACACCCAATCGTGATTTGAGCACCAATTTCCACGCCATCGTTAATCCAGTCTACTGTGAGAGTGACGCCTTATACTATTTGATCACCAAAACGGATAAGTTAAAATTAGTGGATCGGTTTTTTTAATGCACTTGTTCGTATATTTACCTGGCAGAAACTGGTCAACCTAATTGTGCTCATGCGTGTGTTAAATATAGTTTTATCACTATGTTTTCGGGAATATGTTGTTACATTTCTTTAAAATTGATAACCATGTGTTAGTATAAGAGTTTCTATTTTAATACTTGTAATCTGTGAATAAGTGGTCAATTTGGCTAGTCGTAAGTTTGCCTGGTTTTATTCAGGGTGATGCATCGGCGTAACACACATGCCCACTGGGACTGCCAACCAAAAGCGGGAAGAGGGGGAGGCAATGGTATAGGGCAGTCCGCGAATTGGAACTTTAAATTACTATAAAGTTGGTGGAAAAAATTATAACTAAATAACTTAAGTCCCGATTATTGACAATTTAGATAGTTGAATATGTTTTTCAGTAGAGTTTTTGAGAAGACGAATGATTCAATTTACCAGATAATATGATAATCTGTAACGTCGTAAGGAAGCACTTATGATTCATATTTGATTTACAGTCTGCACAAAATATTTGTTCTTACAGCCCTTAAAGCCTTATAAAGTTTGGTAGAAGATTTGGTATATATGTTGCATAGAAGGTCTACTTGTATTTAATATACCTAAGGGATTGGGGCACAATTAATGTACATGATAAAAAAAAAAGCTGTGCAACCTACAGATCTTAAGTAAGTGGGCTAAATACCATACCTAATTAATAAATTATAGTACCTGCTTCAGTGGCTACATAGTCTAAGGCATCAATCTCGCAATAGAATAGACTGATGATGACGGGGAGATCGATGCTCGATTCCGGTCAGGTTTACTGAGGGTGATTTTCCCTAAACGGTTTTACACTCGCCTTTTTCGCAAATCCAGGTACACTTCCTCTAAATTCAATCTTTCTCGTCCCGAACAATCTATAGTAATTAGGACATAGGCATAGGCGTATGACGTGGTGCTAAATATATATATTTAGACAAAATCATACGTATTTCTCATGTAGTCTAGTAAATTAGGACAGTATATTTGAAATTCTGTTATTTCTGTTATCAGTAGACTTCCTTTGAATAACATTTTCTCAGGGGGGAAAAAAGAGTATGGATATTTTATGAATCCCACTTCGTATATATATTTATAACAAAATTGTTAGGACCATCTTAAAAAAAAAACTACATGTTTTCACAAATCTGGTATCAGTAAATTACTTTAAATTTTTTTCTCTTTAAAACAAGACCAACATCATCAGATATCCATTTTGAACATATTCATTAAAAGCTATTTTAAGAAATTCATGAATTTTCAAAAATTATTCGTCAGTAATCCATCTTTAACTTTACGCGTAAAATCAAAATCAAAATCTATCTTTTAGGTGTGACCATATTATACTCAAACAAGTTTGAAAAGAATACATCTAACTGTTTCGGTAATGGCTCCGAATACAGACAAAATAAAGTATAAAGATACGTAATTGCAATTCAGAACAAATGAAAATAGAACAAATGTATTCCATACCAATTATTCAACTCAAAACTGGTATATATTTTCGTAGAAATTTTAATCTTTATATTTTAGAGAAATAAGGTAGGGCATGTATGATACGGAGAGTGTGTTAGTGTCTACATATCCAGTTCTAACAAAACACATAGCTATCAGATTGAACCAGTCCTATGTGAGACTGTATAACTTACACCTTAAATTGTGCCCATCCTCTTCTCAATTTAATTGCACGCCCCTCGCCATCGCCATTGCCTCCGGCCAGAAGATAGGCCAACCCTGATGTTAGGGAGATAACTAAACACATTTTCCAATCTCTAGCCAAGTCTCCGTTTAATCATGTTAAATAACCCAGGCGAGATACGAACCCAGCAGCGTATACACGCTGCATACTTTTACCACGTTGAGAGGAGAACCTATGTTAATTTACAATAATTAGAACCACCTCACTTAGGAAGCTTTGGGACTTTAGGGCATCTAGGAATCAATTATCCTAGAGCTTCCTTGTCAGTGAGTAAAGTCCCTTCGGGGACCACTTTGGTTACTGGTGAGTTCAAGGACGAACGAGAGCAAAACACTTTACATCTGGGTTTGCAATCTTGTTGGTGCTCTATCAACTTGTAGACTAGTCAAAGGTCCTGCGACCCATCATTTCTCCAATATAGTTTTTTTTTCTTATACTTCTTATACATTTATTCCTTAAAAACTACCTTTCGCGATTATAATACTTAGCACTGCGTCTTAATACTCGTTTGGGTAACACGCATAAATATTAATTACACTCATGGTTTAGGAGTTAGAAAGGTTGAATATATAGGAAGTGGACCCACATTTGTGTGGAAAACCAATTAGGAAAAACCACCCCAGTTCACCCGAGTGATATTCGAGCCCTGATCTACCCGTACTCGGCAGTCTAACTCAACACGAATTTAGTGCGTTAGATAATTACGCCACCGAGGCGGGTACCTTTCACAATAGATCCCCAGCCCTCAATATTATGTTATTATTATTTTAGTTGAGGTGTCTAACGTACACTTTTTGAACCGAATGATTATACCAGAAAACTACTTATAGATTAACATGAATCTAAAACAGACACAGCATCCAGCCCCTAGCTCTTTATTCATCACAGTGAAGGGGTAAAAACACACATTTCACCCATGATAAACTTTTTGACCATGCCAGGAATTAAAACCTGGAACTCTTAGCTCAGTAAATATTTAAGCTACCGACTAAGACAAATTGTCGAGCAATATTCCATTAAAATTTAATAGACTAAGAAAAATTAAGATTTTCATAATTAAATATTTATTTTCTTATTTCGACATACTCAAATATAATTGTATATTAATGTATATTTGCAAGTTTAGAATATTCAAAGATCGACCTTTATTGACGAGGTAACTACGTGTTCGACTGAAAACTGCCACGAGATCGGTAGGTTTGTCGCGATCTACCGGTGGCTGAGCCCTGCCTTACATGGTGTACTAATTAACTATATGTTCTTCTTGTTCTAATTTTTAAACAAGGTAGTTATTTTTTTTAATGGCATCTCACTACTTTGCTGGGAATGGCTACATATTTTTCACTACTGGACTAAGTATGAGGTGGATGAAATGTAGCAGAATTTGCGTGGTTATTGAGTGGGAAATCAGTTAGGAAATAAAAACTCGGCACACCCAGCTAATATTGAAGCATTGACCTCACAGTTACAGGTAAATAAAATTAGATGAACATTACATTTATTCCAAGTGCCTACCAGTGTGTGTGAAAAGGTTTATTAACGACTAAATATAAACGGTAGGATGAGGAAAGTAGAATAATGAAAAAGCGGAAAAGAATATGAGAAAACCACATCTCAATTTACCCAAAAAGGACATGATTAGTTCAGATTAGTTCGTCAATAGAGACAGGACTCATGTGACCATATTATTTTTAATAACATTCTGAAATAGTTTTTAAGTAAGGAGCGTTATATAACACAAGGTTTGAGAGTAAATATGTGATTAATAGAATTATAAAAAATATGAGAACTTTATTCAGACAAAATTGTAAGGATTGACAAATGTTGTAAAAAACCAATAAAATAAAATAGAAAAGGTTAACAGGAAAACTGTTAACCAAGTTTGTATGAAATTAAAATTACTTTTAAAAATTTGATTTTTTTTTATAAACTTCGTTAACAACAATTTTTCTAATTAATGTTTGCTTTTTTTTTCCACACATTAAATTAATCTTTCCTTACTAAACTTTAACAAATGTAGTTCCAAAACTCATTTTTTATTACAAAAATTCAAACATCAGATACTATAACTAAGTTTTTATGCTTATTTAGAGTGTTTTATTTTATTTTAACTGTTTCTAATATCTCTAAATAATGTAATTTTGAACATTTTTCAACTTACCATTTTAAATTTATATGTTATCACATTTTTCAATCTGCACATTCTTTAAAGTTCACATATTTATTTTATTATGATCTATTAAATTACATATTTAATATTAAATAATTATGTTATCTTATTCTTTTTAATTGTGGTAAGTAATTTAAATCGGAAATATCTTTATATTAGGTCTAGTAATAAAGGTTTTTTTTAAACACAAAAACATATTAATACAAATGCTTTTTTTTTAACATGATTAAATGTATTAGAGATCGAACACATAGTTAAAAATAATTATTTTCTAAGATTAAATATGTTATATTGATACAAGCAATTCAACAAAAGGTTATCTCTTATAAAATATATTATAGCTTTCAGTAGCTGATTAATATACGAACTCGAAGAAATATATTACATTAACGGTATCACGTCAAATAAATATAATATAGAATTTGTTAAATGATGAATTTTGCCTCGGGAAATCTCTAGAATTAATTCACTAATTATGAATTAACTGTTTAGTGAAGTTTAACGATGCGTAATTAATTTATTTTTTTCAAACTCCCACATAATATAAATTATATTTATAAACTCATCTAACACGAATAAGGAAAAACACAATAAAACATCCATCGGAGCATTCCATCGTTCAAGGCAAAACTATATCAGAGGATTTGAAGCGAGTTCTTGTTGAATGTGAGCATTAGACCTGATGTAACACTAGTTTCTGAATTAGTGGCACATTTTTTTCGCACCACGTCTTACTACTCATTAGGCTAGTACGCTTATGTACTAATTATGCTAATGGTTCTAAAGATTAGGAAAGCTATATTTAGAAGAAGTGTACCCGCATGTATGTGTAGGGAGAGTGGAAAACCACTATAGTAGAACTAACCTTAGTACATCCGACCTAGATTTGAACCTAGATCTCCCCGTCATAACAGTCTGGCTAGACACGAAACTAGCGCGTTAGCCAATTACGATTATGTGTGTTAAAAGTGCATCTAAGGTTAATATAGAAATTTAATGTGGGAAGGAATTAAGATAATGAACTGATTATAGGAACTCTGTTAGAAATATATTAGTGAAATAAAGTAGCCCAGACGAGTAGTAAAACGTGATGAGAACAGAAAAAGTACTTATAATTTATGACATTTGTTTTATTTGCTATTTATTTCCTTCTATTTAATATATTTTAAATTAAGGCACCAAGTCTATTGCGTATATTAACGAACTTACGAATCCTCTAGCTAGAAAAATTATGAAAGCCTAAGTGCTTTCTACAGACGTGTGAGTGAAACTGTAGGTAACTAATGCCTCCCACGTTAATTTTATCCATGACAATTTCTGTGGTTTTTTTTTTGTATGCTACAGTATAGCTTGTGGCTAGTTCTAAAGTTAATGTCTGCTAATCGAGGAAACCATCATCGGGTTGACCAACTGCCATAGGGTTCTTCTAAAAAGAGGGTGATATGAAATTGAAAAGCGGTGGAGGGAGAAATGGGGGGAGGGGACTTGTAAAAGAGACAGAGTTTCATCATAGATAGCTGTGGATACCATTTCCCTATGGATTCAATGAGTGAAAGATTCAACAGTCGGTAAAATATCCAACTATTTTATTTAAACTTTTTAAATTACTATTATCAAGAAATTTGTGGTCTTTTTTACATATGCTGAGCTTCACTAGATATCCTAGGAAATGCCTACCAAAGTGCGGGGACGCATTGCAGATGTTAAGAAATTCCGCATTTTTAAAGAAGTCTTTTGTTATTTCAAAATATTACTAGGCCGTTTTCATATATCTCTATAGTAAAAAAAACTTCTTGAGCTGTATTTGCTTTAAAAAAGTAAAAGCAGAATAATTGACTCCCTCACGCGGAAATGTATCGGTGTTAAAGTTAAAGTATATACCTTCTTCAAACGATTACATTCATTTATTTTCAACAAAGTAACAAGAAAAAATAACCAGCAATCTGAGGTTGATCTTTGTGTTTTTAATCCTCGTAAATGTCATAAAAAAGATTTGATTGGGAATTTATATCTCTTCAATCGATGGCAACTCTTTAGCTGATCGCGAATTTCTCATTCGGCACCTACTTTCGCAAAAATTTAATTAAATTGTACTTTGAATTTACGTATTATTACAAATTCATTTATCTTCATTCTCTAAAGTTGACCATATTCTATTTTTTTACTTTTATTTGGTAAAATCCGTGCTCAATTATGTTATTGTTGCGTGGAATTCCATCACCTTAACTGACTCTCAGACTGGAAAATTTTCAATTCATATTTTTCCCTGCCGGCTATTTATACATTTTTTAAATCATTTTTATAATAATTATAATAGAATCTGGAACCTTTAGGGGCTCCAAACTCTCATCCTGAAGATTCTGAAGTGAAATCTTTTTTGTTTTTAACATTTTTAATAGCTCAATCCCTTTGTCAATCCACCCTTGAACATGTGGGAATCTTTGTGCCCTTTAATGCCTCTCGAAATCCTAAAATATTTTCTATCAGTAAAACTTAGAAACTTAAACCACTTAGTCCGTTGTATTAGAAACACTAATTATACATTTCCTGTTATTTTATTTCTATAATAAAAAAAACTTTGTAAATTATTCGTCATAAAAGTGTAACTTTAAACACTTTATTTGTTTATTGGGTATTCATCGCTAAATTATTATTATTTTAGGATTAGTTGCTGATGTTATCCTTTATATTATTTAGCTACTAAATCTCTTTCAGAGTAATTTTTGAACCCAAAGGTAATATATTATTTATTATTTTTAAAGCCTTGTGCTAAATATATTTCCAGTGCTAGCATGATATAAATCTCAAATGTTTGCAAGCAATTAAATAAAGGAAAATTAAATTATTATTATTATTGCTTAACCACATCCCAAAACCCATCATGGCTATCCAACTATAAGGATAGGGATGGCAAAGTCTGAATTTGGAAGAATTATACCCGTATTGGGTTGGAGAGAGAGCGGGAAAGCAATAACTAAAATCCAGCCTCAGCACACCCGACCAAGATTCATACCCAAAACTTCCCGTTACCATAAATCCAATGAATTGTATGAAATACACCTTAGAACAGTGTTTCTCAACCTTTTTTTTACAAAATTCACGCCACATAACTCTTTGTCATGAATCATTGCGGAACACTGATTGTTTAAGTTGGTTATCCAACGGGAGACAATAAAGCGCATGCGCAGAAATACTTCCCGCAGTTGAACAGGAAATGCGCGAGTGTTTGTCCTCCCAGTGGTTCCCAGCGTGGGTTACACCTATCCCGAGGAGTATGTGATTGGACGTTTGGGGGTAAGCGAAAATATTTGAATAAAGGCAAAAAGAGCTACATATGCCGGAAGTGTAAGAAAAAAGATAGGTCAAAAATTATTAAACTAACTCAACGGTATGGTGTGGGACAGTGACTTTTTTTTCTATATTTTATCTTGAGAACATGATTTTAATTTAAAATATAAAATAGTTGTTCTAAGTAAAGTACTAATTAAATTAAATGTGTGAGTTTTTATTGTAATTATTTGTTTTTTGAATGTAGAAATATATGCATTATGTATTCACCTTACTATCACATTGCTTTTTAGTCCCTTTACTAGCACATTTATTTTCAACCGCAACAAATAAATCAGAATTAACTACTAATGTAGTACTTAAACATTTTATGAAACATTAAAACACAGTTTATGGAAATGAGCTGCTAAGGGGTACCAAAGTGAATTAAATGCTATGGAACTCTGCACGGACATTCTTATTCGATTGTTTAAAAATACATATATTCACTCAAAGCTCGTAATATATGTGAAACGAATTAATATACACTAGCAAAGCCGAGCGAAAATTGCGCTATACTTACTTTAATATCTTTTTACTTTCAGATTTAAATTTTATGTATTTCTTTTTAAAGAATTAAAGTCCTCAATAGTATACTTGTACAAAAGAAAGAAGATCAATATTGGGTCCACAGAGGTCAGTACTAATTTAGATTATTGCATTTTTATTAAATTCAATTATAAATTTAGGCAAATAAAAAAGTAAATATTGACTATTCAGTCTTAAATAATAGATATAGATCATTTATGTACAAATATTTTCCCTAAGAGTTTAAAGAAATAAATGTAATGGAACTCTGCACGGACCTTCTCGCTCTATTGTTTAAAAATGGACGTATTTACTAAAAACTCGTAATATAAGTGAAACGAAATAATATACACTATTAAAACCAAGCATAAATTGCACTATATCTATGTAAAGAAAATTTGAGTCCCTATTTGAAATTTTCTAATTTTATTTTTAAACAATTAATGCCATCGTTTGTATGTTAGGACAGATAAAAAAAATCATTATTGGGGCCACAATAATCAGCACTTTGCATTAAAATTTCTACTTTCGATTAAGATTTTTGACATTTTATTACGTATTACATATCTTCATGTTATCGCATTGGTAATAAATACCACATTTATAAATTTTGACCAATAAAAATGTAAATATTAACTATTGAGTCTAAAATAGAGATATATCATTGTTGTACAAACCTTTTTCTTAAGAGGTTTAAAGAAAGGTAACATACATTTTTTGAGAGACTTACTTATATTTAATTACTTTATGGCATTAGAGAATTATGACGTTAAAACTTAATTAGTATCTCTCTACAACTAAAGATCACCAAATCATATTAATATATTTGCAAATATCTCAGAAACTGTTGGTTTATAAAAATATATTTCATACAAAAGTTTTTTATTTTTATTAGTACTACAGTTTTGCAAAAATAAGTTATTTATTATCTCAAATAGTTGCAGAGATACGAAAATTTAAGCTTCTGTAAAATACTCTAAAAGTAATTTTCATGGGAAAATTAAAATCACCAGATTATTTATAATATTAATTAACGCCTTGATACGAATTTTAATCAAAATCGTTAGAGCCGATTTTGAGAAAATAGAATTTTCTATTGTCACCTTTTATTAAACTATTCTTAATTTTAGGTTTAAATGGACACACAGACATACGGCATTGCAAATACTACTTGTTAGTTTTCGGGGTTTCATGAGACGTCGACATCCATACATATTTTAGGTCAAATTTTTAATACGCTTGCAACATTTTGTGTTCGAAAAGTTAAAAAAATAAAGATTTGCGTATATTTTGAGAGTTATTGGTTTTATAAAAATATGCTTCGAATAAAATATTTGTATTATAAATAGATCTACATATTTTTAATGATAAGTAATTTCATATCTCAAATGATTTCAGAAGTACAATAAAAAATGTTAATTTACGCATCAGACTGGAGCCCATTAAGTCATTTTACCAAA
This sequence comes from Timema shepardi, assembly GCA_902151425.1. NCBI lineage: Eukaryota > Metazoa > Arthropoda > Insecta > Phasmatodea > Timematidae > Timema > Timema shepardi. Next base: position 13,017 of record CABFVX010004090.1, on the reverse strand, counting down.
ATATTGAGAATTAACATATTGTTTGGAATATTTATAAATGTTTAGAAATGAGACTTAATTAAATCTTTATAGCCGATTTGATAAAACCGACTTTTTTTCTTTTTTCCTATCATTAAACTACCATTAATTTTAGGGTTAGATATCCGATTCCAAAATCTTCTCGGGGTAACTCTATGAAAACCCTAGATACCAAGTTTTAGCTTGACCGGTAAAATAGTTTAGGCTTTAGTCGGAAGTACCTAGAGACAGACAAACACAAATTCAAAAACTAATTTTTCTGTTTCGGGGGTTCATGAAACGTCGAGATTCATCAAAATCTCGAGCTTGATTTTTTTTTTACAATCACAATACTTTCTCAACCTGTAAAATTGCGAGCAAGTGAAAATGTTGGGAGCCACTGTGTTTATTCAACCACAAATTCAACATTTGTGTAAGAAATTATATCCTCAAGTTTCTCATTTCTTTGTTTATATCATTTCATTTTATGGAAATAAAATATTTCGAAGTTTCCCCTTGTATGTTTTCTTTTAAATATCAATGACTAAAACTAACTTAGAGTTTCAATAATTCTAGTTGAGTGTGAGCAGGACCACCCCGAACTATTAGAAAACCGAAACACATGAAATAACCGGGAAAATTTAAAATAATCACGCTATAAGATCTATCTATATGGGTGTTGGTGGTGAATTATTTAAATATGCCACCACATTGATGAAAATATTATAAAATTATCATTTTGGAAGGGTGTGGGTTCTTAATAATTAGCTTTGTTGGGTGACACGTTGTATGTAACGTTCGAGTTGGAGCGTTGGGTGTTGTATTATTGAATCATGCCTCCAAGTTTGGTGACATGTTGTAATGATCGGATTCGGGGGTCTAATTGATTAAGCATGTTGGGTGACATGTTGTAAGTTTCACTCATGGATTTATTAGGTGAATAGCTTAGGTTGAATTAAATATTAGTTAAATAAACGATAACATTACATTTATCTTACTTCACAAGTATGTTATCATGTACAGCACTTCAAAGTATTTACATTATATTATTGAAACGGAATAAAGTATATTTGCGATTAACCGAGGTCATTAGGACCTAGGATACGAAAAAACTCGGACGGTACGAATCGTGTAGGATCTATAGTCTATAGATCACTAGACCGTACTGCGTTTGTGTATATTGTTCGCAAGTGTGCATTTAACTCAAGTATTGTAAACCAGACTTTATATTAGTTTTAGTAGTACGTTATATTTATATATAATTTGAAGTAAACAACTAGTGCTTTAAATATTTAACTATTGTATAAATATTGTATTAAAATTGAACACTTTGACAGAATAAGTGGCTCTGTTAACACGGAGCTTAAGGTAAGCGGGGCTTGGATAATCGCAAGTCTACAGTACTCAACCGATAAGAATAAACGTATTTAACGTATAAATTAGGCCTATAAGAGATTCTTTAAATTATTTAAAAATAATTATATTAAAATAAAATATGCCACCGATACATAAACATGCATCTTCCCCTTTTAAAAGGTGTGAGAAGAGTTCGTGATAATAAAACATGTCATTGATATATCGACACGTATTGCCAATTTGGAATTTTTGATATGACTCTCATTTCTTAAATTTAAATAAGATTTAGCTAGACAAGTCCTCCCTGTGCACTGTTAGTGAGGAGATCGAGACGTAGGTTAGCGTTCTTTTCAACGCACCCCGAACAAAAATATTCCTTTATAAGCGTCCTTTTGCAACACCACGCCATTCCTTTATTTGAACATACCTGTTTGTCTGTATCAAGAGAGAGACAGAGCAAAGTTGCAATATCTTGAAATAGTATAATCTTGAAGGAAGAGTAGTTTCTGATAGTTTAGTATTTATATATTAAAATATTTTTTGCACCCCATTAGGGTAGAACGCTTATGTACTAATTAAGATAATGGTTTTAGGGAATAGGAAGGTTATATGTATAGGAAGTGTTCGAACATTTGCTAGGAAGGAGAGAAGGAACAATTTTGGAAAAATTACCTTCAGTATATCTGACTGAGATTCGAGCATTTATCTGACCGTCATCGGTAATCTAGTCTACTGTGAGAGTAGTGCGTTAGACAATAGGACCAATGAAGTGGGTTTTAAAAGTATTAAAATACAAGATACTTTGATGTTCTTACTTTAATCTCTATTTCAAATGAATCTTAAAATCCAGGAACCACGCGTTTCGAAATTTTTCCACATAATTTCCGTCCAAGCCATCATTATAACTATACTCAGATCATTGATTTATAAAAAGATATGAGACGGGGGCAATTCAGAAGTGCATTTACAGCATAGGCTGACTAGGCACGATTCTAGGGGTGGCAGCTTTAGGGGGTGGCACATTTTAAATAAAATCTTTTTTTTATCATAATGGTTTGTTTTTAGTAATTACTTAGATAAATTATTGACTAACAAAATGGAAATTGTTCAAGTTAAAATCAGAACGACAGTATTTCTTTTTTAATAACTGTACTTTGCAATCACTTTATAACTGACGTTATTCTCCCTTTATTCAATGAATTAAAATTAAATATTTTTAATAATAATATTTATTATAACTAAAAATTCATATGGTCTACACAATTATATATTTATGTTATTATTAATATTATAATTACTTCATCGTGTACACTTCATATGAATGTCTTGTTATACTAAGCTCCAGCCTCATACAGTATTACTTTACTCTATCAATCAATGGTACGATAAAAGCATAAAATAGCAGAGTATCAATAACTCATAAGCAGTAATAATTAGAAACCATCGGATCATTCTTAACAGCTAATAATAAATACACTTGTTGAAATTGTGCGAAAAAATTTCATACCCAAATGACCTTGAGAGAATCTGTCACTGTATTAAAGTTGAGAAACTGAAGACCGTTTTATAATATGGCTGTAATTCAGCCCTTCAAAAATATATGCTAAGGTTCTTCACATCTATTAAATGTAACCGATTGCAAGTAAAATTTAATTCTTTAATGTAAAATTTAGTCCAGCAATACATCAGCGAGATATAAGAATACATCTTTTTGTAATTAGAAAATGAATTTTTAGACAAATTATACTAGAATAATTTTATTCACTATATATATTCTTCAAAATATATTATGCTTTATTTAAACAAATATGTATTTGCAGATTGCAATTTGATTTAGTGATTGTGTATATATTATAAATACGACACTATTGTAACGTTGATCGCTCTATTGACAGAGCTGTCTATCTCGACCAGTTTGTCGTTAAACTATACCTTGATTTGATTTTCCTACAAATGGGCATTGAAGTACCTTTTTGAAAATACAAACCAATTTTTAGTGGTCAAAATAAATAGTATGTTACTATATTAATAGTGTTATTTTACTTATATATAGTGCTATTTTATAAACATACATATAGTATACATGTATATTACATATTTATTTAGCACCGAGTCTTACTACCCACTTAGGTTATACGCCTATATACTAGTTACACTAATGTGCTAGGGTTTAGGAAGGTTTTAAATTTAGAGGAAGATCACCCATATCTACGTGGAGAGAGAGTGGAAAACCAGTTAGGGAAAACCACCCCCAGTTCACCCGACTGAGATTCGAACCTAGATCTCCCCATCCTCAGCAGTCTAGCTCAACATGATAAGCGCGTTAGCCAACTAAACCACCGAGGCGAGTCTTATATTAATAATATCTATCAAAAGGGACAGCTGCAGATTCAGTGAATTTACGAATAAATATATGAATGTAGATCTAGTAGCTTTTTCTACCTTTCAGCTAGGACTGTTAGGGTATATTTTAAATCCTTAAGCATACTAAAACTGAAGGACTAATGTGTGAGCATTTGTCCGGGTGTCATTTCTCTATATTACACAACAATCATGTAGTGTGTTATTTCTGTCCTTAATTTAGTGTCCAAGTGATGAAAAATAAGTTGCCTATTGGAACGAATTATATCAACAAAAACTCTCATATTCACGTGACGCAAGGCGTCAGGCTCCCAATATCAGTGACTCTCATATAAAAATACACCCCCCATCATCCTTACCCCATGGATAAATATGTCATTATGCTTAGTGTTAAAACGTACTAAAAACAAGTTGCTTTTTATAAACTAAATGTAATCTTGATCGAGATTTTTCCTTTTCAGGGTGGTTTTTAATTATTTTCTTTTATATTTACTAAACCTAAGTGATTCAAATTTCCAGCCATAGCTCAAAACACCATCTTCAGTTTCAATAACACTATAATGTATACTATTACGCAACTTAACTTAAGAATTACTTTAAATCGTAGAAGGAAATTAAAAAATATATCATAAAACATTATTAAATTTAGTTAGAATCTTTTCATTTTAAGTTGTTCAGTTTATACGTTGATGGGTTAAGGATGAGGAGGGTTGAATTTAGATAACATGTACCTGCATTTGCGTTGAGAGAGTAAAAACAAACAAAAAATAGAAAAAACCTCCCTCAGTACACCACACCGGGATCAAACCATGATCTCCCCGTTATCATCAGTCCGACCTATTGCGAACGTAGCGGCTTAGAATATGTGGCCACTGAAGCTGGTTTGAAAAATAGATCAAGTGACTAATTTTTTTATGATATATACCTCAAGAAAAGCCAATTCTAATACTTATTTTAGATATAATTTATTTTATTCATTTTAAATGTAATTTATAGAATATGTATAAAATGAATTGTGCACCAAATTATTTGGGGGTACAAAGTTAAAGAGAAATTATATCTAGGAATATGAGATTTAAAAATGTTGAATACCACTACAGCCAGTTTCATTGGTGAGGGAACTGCAGATCTTAAGGAGAAAAGCTTTATATTCTCTCTCTCAGTTAATTGTTGCCAGATTTACTCGCTTTGTTATGTCAGAAGGTGGTGTGCTGGGTTAAAAAGTAGCTACAGTAGCCCCATGGCTTCTTTGGTGCTGACTGACAGCTCACAGCTGGCTTCTGACAGTCGATATTTAGGTATATACCTATATTTTGACTGTCAGAAGTGACCGCTGTTAAACACATGATTTTGCAGATCATATGGTTCGGCGTAGGGATACATAATTTGGTCTGGTAACTTCTCAAAGCCGTCAGCTGTCAGCTGTGAGCTGTCAGTCAGCACCAAAGAAGTCATGGAGCTACTGTACTGATAAACTCGAAAAGCCAGCGTTGCGAAACTAGTAATATTCGAGGGAAGATTGACCACACAAAAACGAGAAAATAACAACGCTGTTTCTCATTAGTGACCATGCAGTTCTATCATCCTTAATATCCAGTATATTATTATTATTATTATTATTATTATTAGCACCGCGTCTTACTATATGCAATTCACGGTAGGAATTACTCTCTAAAAGGTCTTTTTTCCTACCAATATCCTACTATATAGTAGATTTATGGTAGGGAAAAAGACCTTTCAGAAGTCAATTCCTACCGTGAATGGATTATACCCGTTCGGGCTATACGAACCTATGCTAATGTGTAATGGTAGGGTGGTTGTGAGATGAAATGGAAGACCTACAGTTTTACGTGGGACCCAAACCACGGTGGAGGCCTGGCACTCCACACATTCACAAGTTGTGATTAATATACGTCTTGTCAGAGGTGAAGGAAAGGTTTGGCAATCAGATAAATCTATGCTTGGATTGAGGATTGAACCCTTGACCCCCAACACAGACATACAGTATATATTTGTCTCCCACTTCATCCAGTTTCCCAATCGACCTGAAGTTATTGTTGTTTCTTATACTGGGATATTGGTTGACTGCTGAGACTTGACTATAAATAATTCACTGAATCATGTACAGTACTTGTCACGTTACATTTACATCCACACCCGGGAAATACAATGTGTAAGATTATATTGTTTTGTTTGATTAACCTTTGAATTATTTGTATTCCCTTTTTCACTTTTTGTATTATTGCATCCAACACAAAAGTTATTAACACATTTTTCAACGTAGAGAATGAGGGAGTACCAGAATAATTGCACCCATATAAGCGTGGTAAATTACCTGCACTATGCCAGGCCAATATTTTAAATTTGAGCTATCCTTCGAAATAAATTCGTCATATCGCGAGACACACGCCAATAACCTCATGGCCACTAGTGAGAGCTTTGTTACTTTTCAAAATGCATATCAAACTATGAAGCAGAAAGAAGTAAGACCAATTGGTACGAAACTCTAGTTGACCCCATTTATATCACTATATACATCTAACTTAACCTTCCATATCCTGCCCTCTTAAGCTAGTTCAAACCTACGAGAGCCCTTATTGGAACTAGACAGGACTAATAGATGGCAACTTGCACGGCTTACTGTCAGCTCATGGTGGGGTTTTTTTTCAAGCACGCCTCTAATTCAGTGTGACACGTCGTGACGATGTAAGGATAATTATCTCTAATAGCCGGGCTATTAATTAATTACACGCACGATGACATTGAAAAACGGGGCTAGGGTGAGGGGGTGACGTTGGGATGGGAAAGAGGAGGTACTTGAAATACGTCATATCCGTATAATTATCGAGTGTGGAATTGGTAGGTGGTGGGTGTCCTAAATATAGAAACTGAAAATAGCAATGTCAACTGAGGGCAGCGAATCTTGTATTATTTGAAACAAACCTTTTTTTATAGCTATATTTTGTGTTGTATTTTAAAGTTACGTTGAGTTTTAATTTATCACCCTAACCATCGGTGGTCTTACGCGCCGATCTTGGGTTAGACTGGATGGCTGGTGACGGAATTGGTGTCCTACTTGGGTAGACTAAATGTATTTTTAAATGAATTTACTAAATAATCTCCACTCCTCAAACCACAAATGTGGGTAGGATTTTCTCTTAAATTCTACCTACCCCAATAATAATATACAACTTAATTTTTGTATGCGTATGCAACAGCCCGATCAGGTATTAAGACGCGGTGGGAAATTAACAACGGAAGAGTTTTAGCGGTAGAGGTACATAAGATGAGGAAACTAATAGAAAATGTATAATTATCCGTCTGATAAGCTTTTGTGAAAATTCCAATAATACTTGCAATGGGTAAAATGAGTAATAATCCATCCATCAGGTCTAGAATCTAACCAAGGCCCTAACCTCTATGGTGTGAGTGATGAGTTGTCATGGTTTATTAGAACACTGAGAACTCACTTCAATAGATTATCCTATATAAACTATAGAAGCATATAGTTTAAAGCTTGATTGATTTTTTAAATATATCATTTGTTCGAGGTGATTTTTCATCCCATCAACAAATTTAACATTTATTTTTCTAGTATCAATCATAAAATCCATATTATATAAATAATAATAATAATTTAAATCACGATGATCAGCCAGCCGATAAGTATATTAGACTTTTACTCGAAAAACCACATTTATATTCCATGATGATCCACTTGGAGGTGTTTTCATCAAATTAACTATTTATGTAGTTCCTTAAAGTCATCCCCTTGATATTTCCTTTAAATAATACTTTTCTACCCCCGTATTGTAAGGTGACCATTCATTCCCGAATTTCAGTGACAATCCCTGGAATGAGGCTTATTTCCCGGCGTTGTTTTAGCCCTGATTTTTGTTCCTGATTTGTAAAATTAATATATTTATTTTGATTATCAAATTGGTTGCGTAAAATAATAAATGTATAATCTAGCATAAATGCACACACTACGAATATTTCAAACTCATAACTAAAATTCTAAAAGCTCGTCAAATTAGTGAAATGAAATAATATACACTGTCACAAAAAATGGAGAAAATATGAGCATCTATGTTCATAAAAGAGCATAGCAATCAATTTTATATTTCTAAGTATCCTATAAAAATATATATCTTCGCTAATAGCTCAGAAACCATTTGTTTTATAAAAAATATCTCCCAGATTAAAATATGTTTTATTTTAACAGAACTAAATAAAATATGTTTTATTTTAACAGAACTACATAAAATATATTTTATTTTTACAGAACTACATAAAATATGTTTTATTTTAACAGAACTACATAAAATATATTTTATTTTAACAGAACTACAACCCTAGAGTGATAAGTTATTTCATTTCTCAAATAGTGTTTGATAGATGATCAAAATTAGAAATGTCTGCTAATGTAAAGTGCCCTTAATTCATTTTTATAGGAAAACGAGAAATGCAATTCTTAGATACAAATTGTAGCTACAAGCTTTAGAACGGATTTTAAGAAAATTGAAGTTCTCTCATTTTGCCCTTCAGGAAACTATCCCTTATTTAAGGGTTAGATATCTTATTCCAAAAACCCCTCGAGAGGATCTTATAAAAACCCTAGATAACAAGTTTACTCAAATCAGTAAAACTGTTTCGGCTCAAGTCTGAAGTATAGACACTTCAGAGCGTCATGAAACGTGGACATTTTATCGAAATCTCTAGTTTATTTTTATGGCGATCACTATACTTACTTATTTGATGGGTCTAGAGAAAGATAAAAATTGTCACTTTCTTAAAGTGCGAATATGTAGACAATCTGTATTAGTATTGACACGTGGTGCACAAAAAGTAAAAGGTTTATCCAAAATAGTAACATCAATTTTATTAATATATTTTAGTTTGGGTAAAATAACAGAGCTATAAATCTTAGCATCTATGTTTATATTACATAATAATGAAACTGTAAATTTGGCTGTACGTTTGCCTTATTATATTTTCTTGTTTCCGATAAACTCAAAACATACTCATCTAATCGAGATGGAAATTCTTCTCGTGTACTTCTTATCTTTAAGAACAAAGAATAATTTATATACCATCGTGCTATCTCATTACCGAGGAAATTAGTGTTAACAAACTTTTAGTGTGGTTACATCTGCTTTTAAATGGGTAAGAATTCAAGTAAATTACCTTTTAATAAAATATTTTCTTTTTAAGTCTCCTTGGAAATGAGTCGCTTGGAAATATCAACAAACGATGAATGTAGTATTAATTTATTTCTGTTTTACTTGATCATCAAATCAACTGTAGGCCTAATCTAAAGGGTAATATAAAGTAAAATCCGAATCCGAAAAGAAACTATATTTTGTTTTGGTCGTTTTATATCCACATTAATAGGCAATTCACTATTCTTTAACAAATAAAACCTACACATAGGTAATTTTCAACAGCTTTGTGTGATTTAATCTTACATTTACATGGATGTATATCTAAAAATATTTAATCTTCCCTTCAAAAGACAGAAAATAAAAAATAAAATGGTATATAGTAAACAAAAGTACATAGTCTACTGTTTAAATGTAAGAAATAGATTCAAATCTATTTATTCTAATCGTGATATTTTGTTTTAAACATCCCTACCCCTCTCAGCCAAGCCCTCTAGTTAAGTGACCATATGTATGGCTTTATACACTTTGATTGAACTTAAGGTTGTAACATAACCTATTTTGGACTTTTTTATTGCAGAGTCATATATTAATTGTTTCCTTAAGGGCATAATGTTAGTGATACTGTATACATGATTAGTAGGTGTGAGGTAGGGAAGTCTATATACGTTTTTGATTGCTCTATCACGTAGAACTATAAGGGGCATAATATGGTTGATATAGGCACCGCCCCAAATAACATTAAGGTAGTTGATATGGGAGTGGCTTATAAAGAAGTAAAGTGGTCCAAATACATTAAGGGGACATTTTTAGGACAATCTTTTAAGTATCCGTAATACACGGAATATTTCATTCATTATGAACTGTATTTGCGGTTTCCAGCTAAGTGAGAATTCTATCAACAAACTTAATCATTTTATTTCCTTTACTTGTTTCAATTATTTCTCTTGTAAGTCTGTTTTTACAACGGTGTCACGATTACTATTAGACCTATTAAAAACCATCAAATTGCTTTTATTTAAGTTAAGTGTTAGTTAGATTGATTTTAAGCCAGTCATCTAGTAGTACCAGGCCAGATTCCATAATTTTTTTTAATGTTTAGCATTGAATTTTCTACAAACACAAAACATTTGTTGTAAGCATATAATTGAAGATGGCCCTTGAAGTCTACCTTGGCAATATAATTTAATTTGGTCGAATAGGCGCATGCATGCAATTAGTGTGTTTAATTTATCCCTAAAGCCATACTGCCATGAAGAGGAAAAGTGAATGTGTTCCAAATAGCTTACAAGTGTTTATTTTTCGGATTTCTTGGAAACATCTGATAAAATAGATATTGGCATAAAATTAGAGATGCCAACTATCGTACAACTACCTTCAAATATCTAAATGACATTAGCAATTTTTAAGATATCCAGAATTATTCTCTTCAAAGGACTTATTTATCATTAGAGTAGTCAATTTTGTTATAGGATTCTTAATTTTTTTTAGCAAATTATTAAAACAACGATCATATGGGTGTCTCTAATAGTTTTTAAGTTCAGAGATAAATTTTGTCACCTCGCTTTCATTTGTAAATAGTAAAGACATGGATTTAAAATTCATTTCCTCTAATAGTCATTCTACACATTATACATTGTGACTATCTATTTGGGTAGATAGGGAATCAAGAAACATAGAAAGCTACAAATTTGTACTCCCCACTTTTCTTGGAAAATCTTAGCTTTTGTTACTACACATATTGTGAGTCTGTCGTATTAAACTGTGTAATTGCTGGTACAGGAGGATGCCAAACAAAGGACGCCGAAATTCTGAATCTTTGTATTTATAATTATTATTGAGGGAAACTATAATATAGGCACCTCTACTTTTTTTAACTTTTAAACTATGTAAAAAAATACCTCTCACTGAAATTGCCTCGGTGGCCACATGGTCTAAGACATCACTCTCACAATAGAATAGACTGTCAATGACAGGGATATTGGTGCTCGAACCTTGGTTTTGTGTACTTTGGATAGATTTTCCTAAATGGTTTTCCACTCTACCCCGAAGAAAATGTGGATACACTTCCTCTAAATTAAGTATTCACTCTCCTAACTTAAATAGCGTACTTAGTACATAATATATGTACAGCCTGAACAGGTAGTAAGATGTGGTGATAGTAAAAAAGCTTCTCATTGTGGTAGAAGATTGAAATTAGCAGGGCAGGTATAAGAGCCAACCAAAATACTCCGAAAAAAACAACTTTAATTTAAAAATTAATTTCCGGAAAAGGATTAAAAGTGGTCTTCACCAACATTTTCCTAGAGTAATTGAATAAAACATTTCCCGTATGGTAGAAAATTGAAGTACTCGTATTCAAATACATATAGAGGGACAATCTTAAAACCCATTAAGAGTTTGAACATTTACGCGTGTTGTTAAATTGTTGTGTTCTTATTTAAAATATGTTTGGTAACAATGTATATAATTTATTTTTTACGTCTCTTAAGATATCTCTTAGGCAAATATTGCGTGCTATTGATTGATCTCGTTCGTGAACGCAATTTATGGGCTGTGATTAATGTGGATCGAACTAGGCCAAAAGCATTGAAAACGAATTATTCATTTTCTATACCGTAAACACTTACAGTTATATGTAACTCTAATTTATTTTAACTCCTTAACAACCAAATGATTATTATCACGTTACTGGTACTCTTATTTAATTTTTAATTAGCACCAATAAGTGAGAGTACAAATATTGTGGGGAGAGAAGCTATAACCTAATATTCAATAGTAATTTAAACTTTTAATAATTACGGTATTTATATTATTATGCTTACTTTGATATTGGGTTTTAGAATTCCGGCTTTTCACGTTTTGTAAAACAATTTAAAACAAGAAAGGACAAATATTTTACATAATTTAATAAGTGGTTATTTTTACCTCGGATTAATTTTATGTAATACAAGAGAACAAAATTACTTTATAGATTCCATTTGTGAAGATCGGGTTTACCATTTAGGTTTTTTATGCGCATTCAAATTTGTGTGGCATTTTCCTTTCCTTCTGGGTAGTATAAATTATAATAACACCAAAAAATTCATTTTTCTAATGGGTGTCTGACTATCGATTTGTTTGTTTCCAGTAAATTCAAAATGTATTCATCAGTTAGAGAAGATACTTCTTCTGTTTTACTCCTTATTTTTCACAGAACCAACTTAAGATACACCCTCATGCTAGCTCATCAACAAGCGAAGTGGTGTCGAAAAAAAACTGGGCGTTAGTAGTGAACATTCGTCACGAATGGTATTGAGGGTAACAAGATGGCAGGTGATGAGTTGATGTTGAAGAGGGGGAGAGAGTGGTGCTAGTCCGTGTTTCTTCTTGAATATTCATACGCACATAAAAACACTTTTCTTTAAGTTCTAATCTTGTTTAGCTTATGAAGTTGTCAAATGGGTTGCTGTATTGTTTAATGCGAGTAAAGTTAGGGGCAAATGCTGGGGTTTGAATAAAATTGGTAGGAGTGAGTGAAGCTTCAGCATTTCAGGAGTCAAAGGTAAGAATTATTTCGCCCACAATAAATTCAAAACGTTCCGAAAGAAAAAAGAATATTGAATATATTATGAAAATCTTATTTTAGTACCAAACTGTGAGTGATTTATAACTAAGCTTAGAAATATACCAGCATAAAACAAATGTAAACCGTTTATTTTCTATTTAAGATTATCTTGGACTACGCTTCAAATTTAAAAAAAAGTGACCTTCATACACTCTAAAGATAATCATACAGTTTATTTGTAGAGAGAATAATCAATAACAAAATCTTGTAAGCCTAATTTATTTGAGTAATTTTGAATCAGTTTGAGCGCACTGGCAAAAAAAAAATACATTTGTGTTTAATATTTCAACTTTGTATAATAGGTGTACAGCCCTAACGGGTAATAAGACACAGTGCTATAAAACATTGTTTTAAAAAAATCTAAGGTCAACTTATTATTATTATTATTAAAACAAAGATACACATATGCTAGCCTTAACGCTGTGCACAGGCTGCTTGGGACAGATAAATTCCGATAGAGCGTAGCACTATCGGTTTGTCGTACTCGGGACGGACTGGTTGAAGAGGGAGATAGTATCATTCATTACCTCTCAC
>CABFVX010004089.1:57399-72425 GCA_902151425.1 Timema shepardi | reverse complement strand
CCAGTCCGTCCCGAGTACGACAAACCGATAGTGCTACGCTCTATCGGAATATATCTGTCCCAAGCAGCCTGTGCACAGCGTTAAATAAACAAATGCTCGTTTTATCGTTAACGCCTGATGTAATGTTACCCGCCTTTCACTATTGTTGTGAGATTAGCAGGAGGTATCTCTCGCAGGCTGAGTGATGATGGGTGATTTAACACAGCTTTAGGTGGGGATGTAGGGAACGTGAGCAAAGGTGTTTATGCAGTTTTTATAACAATTTTTTTTTGTAAAAAATAAATAAAATATTGCTTATATAAAAACATAGAGTTTAATTCTGTTCAGATGGTGACCTAATCAGTTCTTGAATATCTGTCAAGGGCAGTGGTGGCTCGTGTATAGGCACTGCGAAACTGCAGCACCCCCTATCAGCACTTGATATTTCCGATAACATTTAATAAAACTAGTCATTTTTTCTTTCATTCTTTCTTTATTTTTGTTTTACAATATATATCCCTTAAGCTTAGTGTCAGTACTTCAGTTGCCATCCCCCAGCTTATGAAAAAGATACAAAAATCTTTGTATGGAACTGTGCGCTTCAGAGTGCCATTGACGTGGTGTTTGACTGTTGTGCGCATGCACACATAGGAGGGGCGTGGGAAGGAAGGCAGGACTGCCGTGTAGAGAGAGCACTGTTGCTCTCGCAGTGCCGGCTCTAGCATGATGGTGGAAGGAAGTTTTTTTCATTCAGCGTGTGTTGTGCTTAAAAACCGTGTACCATATTCTTGAATGTGATAAAGTTAAGAAGAGTGTAGAATTAGATTATTATTCTGCTTCCAGCAATTCTATTTGATTCATTTTTTTTCGGTTCTTTTATTTAACAGAAAACTTTAACCATGGCTTTGCATCCCCAAGAAATAAGTTCTGTGACTGTAAGTGAACTTCAACAGCTTAAGTTTTCATAGCTATCTCTCCATGAGAAAGTTACAGTTAAGAAAAGAGGTCTTTCAACACCTGATATTCTAATATCTCAGCCAGGCAAAAGCAACAACAAGAAATATATTCTTAGCTTAAACTATGAATGGTGCCAACGGAAAAGTTGGCTTTTCGGCTGTTAAGTAAGGAATGCACTGTTTTGCTTCACGTGCTTGCTGTTTGGATGTGATGTTCCGTGGACAAAAGATGATTTTAGAAATATAAACAAAATGAAAGAAAAAAACTGAAAAGCATGAGAAGTCAAAGAAGCACGTTGATAATGATGTTTCACCATCACTTTTAGGAACCGTAAGAATTAAGGAGAAACTGAGTGAGTCATACAGACTTTCAATCAATGAGCATAATATAAAAGTTAAAAAGAACCATAAATTTTGTCCAAAATAATAGACTGCATTTTCTTTTGTAGAAACTTTGAAACTACCTTACGTGTACATGATGAAAATGACGATTCAGTAAATCCAGGGTATTTATAAGATTAGTAAATTTTACATCTAAATTAGATTCAGATTTGAAGAATCACTTAGAAACCAGTGCAGTCTTCAAAGGTGTGTCTAAGACCATTCAGAATTAGATACTTGACTGCCTGCTACAAATATACCATGAGAAGATAAGGACGGAAATTAGAATAGCTTCCTTTGTAGATGTCATGGCTGATGACACAACAGATGATTCGGAACACACTCAAATGGTTCTTGTTCTACGGTACGTATTGAATGGAGACTTATGTGAGCGTTTTGGGGGATTCTTTATTCCAGAAAATCAAGACATATCAAAACGTATTTTAGAACAATTGGACATAATCCTTCAAGGAAATAAACGAAAACTGATATCTCAGACATTTGATGGTGTAAATGTCATGGAAGGCAAAAAAGCAGGAGTTCAAACAAAAATAAAAGCAGTTTATAGTAATGCAAATTTCATTCACTGTTATGCACATCAACTTAATTTAATAATGAGAAATGCAGCAAGTATTGCACGAAACGCAAGAAATTGTTTCTCTAACATTCTGGCTATACCAACATTCTTCTCATGATCACCACAACGTGTTTTCATTCTCAAGAAACATATGGACGTCAGTCAGCATTCCTCGTCCATCCTCTACAAGGTGGAATTTCAACATACAACATAAACATAAACAAAGTTCATAAAAATTTGCAACCATTAAAAAACTGCCTTATTGAAATTAAGTCAACATCAAATGCAGATAAAATCATTGCAGAAGCAACTGGAATTTTAAAATACCTGAATGATGATAATTTAAAGTTCTGGTTAGAGCTTTTTCCTCAGATTATGCCTTATGTTGAAATAATTTACAACCAAATACAATTAGAGAAATTAGTCTTTTTAAAGTTAATGAATATATAACAAATTTCAAAACTGCTATTTTAGAATTGAGAAACTCAAAGTACTGTGATAATCCTTCAAATACACTCATGACGGATGGCAAGGAAGTGTGTGGTTAAATATCTGTTGATATAATGAACATATATTCTTCCACTAAGCACCTAGTAGCTGCTAAATTGTTCAACAAGAATGTTTTCACTATATTTTAGAATGAACATCCCACAAAAGAGATAGTACTGACCACTGAAGCTTATTCCATGATTGACAAAGAAAAGCTTGAAACTTAACTAAAATTATTCTATTTTTGGACTGATATTCCTGAATATAGCAAATTAATTGAGCTGCTGAAATTTATCTTGGAAAATAATCTAGATGATGTTTTTAGTGAAATTACAAACTGATAAAAATCCTCTTGATGATTCCCATGGCTACATCAGAGGCAGATCGCTGCAACATTGAGAAGAATAAACACTTTTTTAAGAAGTACTATGAATTCGTAAAGACTAAATGCACTTGCAATACTTTCAATGAAGAAAAATTTCGTCAATTGTCATCCAGAGATCAAGGAGAAAATTATTGAATTTATATGCAAATTAAAACAAGAAGAATGGATTTAATTTTTTTTAAAAATAGATCAAGCTTTAACTGTAACAATTTAAGTTAAAGTCAGTAAAAATGTCGTTTTTTGTTAAGATTTTATCCAGCTCCTGGATAAATTTTATTTTTATACAAGTTTTTTCCCTTTTACACAATTTTAAAACAAAGGTTACACATTTTCTGGAGCATTACCCCCACTAATTTTAGCTACGAGCTGCTACTGGTCAAGGGTGTTCTGGAATTTAATAACTTTTTCTCTTCATTCCAAAAGTTTGTCATCTAATGCCGCTATGCTAATGACAGATATTCAACAACGGTTGATATCACCTGTGAACAAAATTAAACTCTATTTGTATAGAAGCAATATTTTATATATTTTGTCTAAAGATGTTTTGTTATAAAAACTGCAAAAAAACTGGGTTTTTCACCTTAAAAATATACATCCTCACTTTAAATTTGAGTAAGATGTATCAATTAACAGTATGATTAAACGGTTCCTTATTCATTCTTTCATTTGTTTTTATTTGTTTTAGGTGTTTAAAGTGCACTTTCTCAATCGAATGATTATATGAGCACAAAACCTATAATATAACTTACATCGATAACAAAAATAACATCCAACTTCCGGTCGTTAATGTATCACTGTGAAAGTGGAAAACACTATTTAATTTAATCTAGGGTTGTGCGAAGTTTCGAAACTTTGACTTGGCTTCGAAACAAACATCAGATTCGACTTCGCTTCGAAACAAATTCCGGCTTCAAAGCTTCACCAATAAAATATTGATAGCTAAAATACTACATTTATGTTAGTACTTATAACCATTCTGAACTGTTCTATAAATTATAAATTAATATTTATATGAAAAATACCGAAGCAATTTAATTGTAAAATTTAATAATAGCTTTATTTATCAGATTAACATGAATTATTACAAACAATGGTTCAAAAAAGTATTTTTCAACTAATCTTAGTGCATAAAGTTATATAAATAACCACAATATAATATTTTTTTAAAGTATAAAACAACTAAAAGAAAGTATTGACAATACGATTTGAATTCGAGAATATGGCATATATTGGATTCGAGTTCGCTTCGAATTGAAAAAATGGACTTTGCAAACTCCTAATTTCATCTATGATACATTTCTCAGTTATGGAATCGAATCCGGGACTCTCAGCTCAGTATAAAGGCCTACTGAGCTAAGATGCGTGCATCATACATATACTCCATTCACGGTAGGAGTTACTCTCAGAAAGGTATTTTTTCCTACCAATATCCTACTATATAATAGATTTCTGGTAGTGAAAAAAGCCTTTCAGAAAACAATTCCTAAGGTGAACGGACTTTAGCAGGCCCAACTAAGCTCCCGGCTCGCGTGAGATATGGGAGTAAAAGAGAAAAGAAAAGACCTACGATATGACAGAAATTTGTGCAGTGCATTCGTATTTGAATGATTACTCGAAATTTTCCACGGTGATGATGGGGGACAAAGCGACAAAGTTTCTTGTTAATAATTACAGTATGTCCTTATTATGACAGAATTAAGATTTGTGCACAGTGCTTATCTGTGAAGTCATTATAAAATGGTCAAAAACGGCTCTTTCAATAAAGTTTTTTTCCAAATATAATTTAATATCACAATAATGTTCAGTATTAGGAACTTCTTTTACCTCTTTATCTCATTGTTCAATCAGAAATGACCCACGTGCAATGGTGTTTGTGTAAATTTACGATTTCTAGCCGACTATATTACAGAGTTGATTGGCATGTGATGCCCGCTCTTAATTCCACACTAATATTGTTTTAATTTTAAAGTAATTAATATTAACTATTTAATTTGACCTTCTGCAAGGTTCAAGCAGATAAAGGGACCAGTCTCATATAGTCTGATTTTACTATGGCGTAATGATTACCTGCTGGTCTAGGGGTAAGGTGTCGGTCTTCAGTGCTGGGGTCCGGGGTAAATCTTAGGTCCCGGCACAGATTTATCTGATTACCAAACCCTTCCTTCACCTCTGACAAGACGTGTATTAGTCACAACTTGTGAAGGTGGGTACCGTGGTTCGGATTCCACGTTAAACTGTAGGTCCTCCATTTCATCTGACAATCACCCTACCACTACACATTAGCGTAAGTGCGTATATACGTGCCGTGAGTAAAGAGCTCTTTTCGCTAATTGGTTTTTAAATTTCCCCTCCTTGCATTTACAGGTACTGTACATTTCCTATAAATTTTACCGTACTCATCCCTATAACAATGGTGTAACTAATATGTATAAATTTATCGGATAGCTATATGGGGTGAAAATAAAATAACACGAATAGGCCTAGTAATTAATTATTATAGCTAGAGTTGGATTGCCATAAAAGGAACTTTTATAAGGCTTGACATATACATATATTTTAGGCAACATTGACAAATATTATTATTATTATTATTATTATTATTATTATTATTATTAGCATAGAGTCTTACTAACCGTTCGGGTTATACGCACTTACACTAATGCGCAATGGTAGGGTGATTGTCAGATGAAATGGAGAACCTACAGTTTAAGGTTGAATCCGAACCACGATGGAGGTCTGGTATTCCCCACCTTCACAAGTTGTGACTAATACACGTCTTGTCAGAGGTGAAGGAAGGGTTTGGTAATCAGATAAATCTGTGCCGGGACCTAGGATTTACCCCGGACCTTAGCACAGAAGACCGACACCTTACCCCTAGACCACCAGGTCACCTTGACAGATATTCACTAGATTTATCATCAAACTGTCTAAATTGGCAATACTCGTCAAACGTATCAATTGCAGAGTACAATTCCTGGTATATAGAGACATGAAATTATATTAATGTATCCGTTTGAATTGTTAAATAATGTTCTTTCTGTGACAATCCAGCTATAGGTAGTCAAATTAATGTGTAAATATACATTATCCATAAACCTCCCCAACCCCGAACCACCTAATACCCAAACAAATAAAGATACGCTTTCCAATATTTTTTCAGAGTTAACATTCTTATCTAGATAAATATTTATAAGCTGTACTCCTAGCCTTTTTGTTGACTGTTCGAGTAGGCCTTATCTCGGCTTTATTTTCTGTGAATTATTAAAAGTTTATTTATAAGGTTCGGATACATATCATTATGATAATAAGTCGTCCTCACTACATCAACAGCTATGATTATGGTAACCAACCCACAAGGAGATGGAAGACATTTCTAAATGTCACGTCGGGACAGAATTTATTCAGAAAACACATAGATTAAATAACCATTTTGGAAATAGACAGTCTCCAGCTTGTTAGATATGTCAATGAAATGCTTGATGAAGTGCAAAGAACCAAACTTATTTACATACTATCTTCCCTTATTCTATTATAACTAGAACTAACCTCATAAAAAGGCATGCGGATAAGATATCAGGCACATTTATTGTATTTTACCGATGCAGGGGAGGTCAAAGTTTGAATTCGAGTCGTGAGTAGCAAGGCTGATTTTTTCTTAAATGTTTTTCCACTAGTTATCCATTCAAATCTTAAATTTTTACGAAGTTATTTTCTTTATTATCTATAAGAAATTAGCGTGTTTAAAATTCGTTTAGCCTGGACACGTAAAAAGATTAAGATAGTCTATATTAAACTCAATTGTACGAGTAAATTGAAGACAACATACTATATTACAGTTAATTATATAAAACCCGATTTGGTGGCCGCATGGTCTAAGGCTCTGCTCTCGCAATAGTCTAGACTTGTTCAATCCCTGTCAGGTGTAACAGAGGGTGATTTTTCTTAAATTGTTTCCCACTATCTCTCTACGCAGATGCAAGTACACTTCCTCTAAATTTAACCTTCCTCATACTTAACCCGTTATTGTAATTAGTACATTAGCGAATAACCAAAATTGAGAGTAAAACTTGTTGCTAAAAATAAAATTACAACATTCAAGAGCACCTATGGAGTTCTGACTTTTTCATGAATATAATACGAGGTTGTTTAAACAAATAACTCTTATGTGGTTGCATGTATTGTTATATTATTTATTGAAACACTTCCGTAACTAGCCGATGGTATTACACGTCCACAAAAATCCTGTCTTAATGATTAATGGAAACCTGTCGACCCCAGCTGAGTTTGAATCCACTATCATCGGGTCCTGAGGCAAGCACTTCACCCCAAGCTCAACGAGGTTGACTACTGAGTAAATAAAATATACGGTAGTTCCTTAAATAACTCTCTGAGTTTGGCTATTCTTTTGTGGTAAAATTTTAACTAGATAAATTCAGAATTTGCGATATAAATACAACGGTCAATATGGCCGACCATTTTAGAGTTGTTGCGAGAAAACAATTTTGGACTACAAGATCTGAGAAGGGACATGAAAACTTACACGATCAAGGGAAAATATACAGGATAGTAATAATAGTAGTAGTAGTAATAATAATAGTAATAATAATAATCAACTGCCAAATCAGATTTAATTGTGTTCCCATGTCGTAGGTCCAAATCTACGCCTGATACCTTAGCAAGGTAATCAATCAGCTCTTTACCAAAATAGGACTTAAAGTCTGAAATTAACTATGGTGGATATAGACATGGGTTTAGTAGGTGACACACACACATACACACACACACACACACACAAACATGGACTGTACGTTCTCCCCCTTCTTGCCCCCTCAATAAAATATTCTGCTCAATTGAGACATTCTTAAGTCCCTAAGAGAAACAGTTAATTGTTTTATCAAAAAATTGAAAATCCACGTTTGGAACGATTCATAAATGATTAAGGGAACTTTCCTTTTAAATATGAGTTCTAGAATTAGTTTGTTATCATATTATTCGTGTTATTAATATATTGTCAAATAATCTTTTATTTTCTAATTTGAAGTGATAATAGGTTCTTTCTGTCACTCCTAATAATAATTAGTAAACAACGACACACACGAGAATCGAATCAGGACCCTTTGAAATAGAATTAAATTTATGAAATATTACGGATAAAATGGATGTTAGGCTACGTATATATTAGAACGGTAATGAAATAAAAAGAAAAAATGGAGCGCATTCTTTTCTCTTTCATTTAGTAGCAAAAAACATTTCAATAAACCCACCCAACTAAAGAACTAGCGGATTTTTTTTAACTTTTCAAGCAAATCATTAATAGCCAACGTAAACTACAAAATCCTGATGGGCAAAACTCTGATCAACACGTCCTAGTAAAACTTTATTTATTAATGAAATGGTTTTATGGAAACTAATAACTCGGAAGTTTAATTATTTTTAGTAGAGGAATTTTTTTTATCTTTTGTGGATTCTACATCAACACAATTATTGTGGTTTTATCGGATATCGGTTCATATTTGATTTTCATGGTTTTTTTTAAGTAGTCAACAAATATACAAGTTTTAAAAATGTACAGCTCTAGAATCCCTGAAGTTCACAATCAGGCCTTGCAAGAAGAGTATTTCTGTCGATTAGGCAGAATCAGAGTAGTTACCCACCCTCTAGGGAAGAGAATGCTACGGCTTTTTGTTTCTTGGGACACCAGGAAATTAGTTTTCCTCTATAGAAGATTACAATGTCACTGATATTTTTTCCAGTCGCTTTTGTCTGATCCCCAGTCTGCATTATCTAAAGCTTCAATATTTTCTCTTTCTATATTCTTTCTGATTTCAAGTCTAGACAAAAATAAATATATGGTTTTAGAAAAAAAAAGCTTTTTAGTAAGATATTTGGATCAAAAAGGGATGAAAGATACTGGAGATTGGTAGAGGAAGTTAAATAAAGATGACTTATATACCCTGTAATAACTGTACTAATGCAATCCATGTTTGATAAAGTGTAAATATCTACAAATTTATATAAAAATATATCCCCTAATTTCTTTTAATAAACTGTACATTTGTCCTCATCAGCCTAATCAGACCATTATTATATTGTCATTTATATCTGAAACTATAGTCGCTCAATACACAATTGTAGCTATAAAAATAGGCAATTTTAAATAACTGGATATTTGTCGCGGTTCTTGCGCTGTGACAATACGCAACGATGATCAAGACACAATTGATCAGGTAACGGTACATTGCATCTAATTTATTAACGAAGCTAAATTAAAATTTATTATTAGCCAATAGGGTGTGAGAAAATATGTAAAGTAGGCTAGGCAAAATCAAAAAGGGGTTTTGTTGATCGATCAGATTTTCCGTTTAATATAATCAGACCAGGTAGAATGTTTTTCCTCATTTTCTTGGGGTGAGAAAATCAATCTGAGTCCACCAGAACGAGAAGCAAACGCTGACCACCCTCTCATCGGCAGTCTAGTACAACACGATAGTGATGCCTACCATCGATGCAGGTACAACAAGTTTTATAAAACGCATGCCCAGTCAGTTTAATTTACTAGTCGAACAAATTGAACTGCGACTAAAAAAAAAATAGGGGGGTGGGGCAGTTTTAGAAAACACATGATAAATGTTCTGATATATTATTATTATTATTATTATTATTATTATTATTACTAGCACCGCGTCTTACTACCCGTTCGGGTTATACGCACTTACGCTAATGTGTAATGGTAGGGTGATTGTGAGATGAAATGAAGGACCTACAGTTTAACGTGGAATCCGAACCACGGTGGAGGCCTGGCATTCCCCACATTCACAAGATGTCTTGTCAGAGGTGAAGGAAGGGTTTGGTAATCAGATAAATCTTTGCCGCAAACGAGGATTGAACCCCGGCCGCCAGCATAGAAGTCTGACACCTTACCTCTAGACCGCCAGGTCACCACCAAGTAATAATATCTACTTCAAATCCTGATATGTTAGTTTGCTTGTTGGAAGAGTATCAAAATTAATTCACTAATAAAGTGTTATCTTAGCTGATTATGAGGTAATAGAAATGATACCAAACAAATTAAATATATTCATACGTCAAGTCAGTGATTTGATGGATACTGACCGCTGGTAAAGGACTCATACGTAAAGTCATGTGATCTGCAGATGTTGACTGCTCTTCCTAGAATCATACTATATTTCTGTTCTTCCTACCGAACAAATTAAATATATCAATACGTCAAGTCCGTGATCTGTAACAGTCACTTTTGATAGATAACTGATAAATTAGGCATCTTATAGCTAGATGTGTCCAGTTGTATTAATCACTTAAAAGGGGTTTAAATACTGTCGGGAAAAGGAACTTGATCCACTATTCGTGTGTGTGTGTTAAATGACCGTCACTCTGCGAGAAAAAATGGCATCTACAATCAACTATAAAGATAAGATATTAATTTTTAGTTCGACACTATCTGTTTTATTGTTGATATCCAAGAAGAAAGTAAAAAGTAACTAATTTTGAGGTTTAAATAGCAAATTCACGCACAAGATATAACATCATTTTTATTTATCATTTGTAACTGTTGTGATGGTAGAATACACTCCCAGTCGTAGATTTCATTATATTAAAGTACTGGGAAGGAGTAGCAACCTTCATATGAAAAGTTAGTTTGCATATTGGAAGTGTATCATAATTATCTCACTAATAAAGTGTTATCTTTGCTGATTATGAGTTAATGGAAATTACAAACAAACATGTTTTATTTTTTAAATATGGTTTCAACTATATATTGTTGACATAATAATATGTAATCTCAAATACAGTTTATTGGGACATTTAAAACAATCAGACAATGCAATAGGCTTGTGTTGTTGGCAGAGCGTAGCAACATTAATTTAATAAGCATGACAAACAAAAACAAGTTTTATTTTCAGACATATTATAACAGCCTAAAGCCGAAATTAGAGGAAGTGTACCCACATCTGCACAGACGGAGTGTGGAAAAACTTCCTAAATACTACAGACATGAATGAAGGAAACTATACTATATCTTTTAAATTGAATAAATGGCTTGGATTTGTTTAGCTTAACCTGTATATTTATTAATACTTATATTGTCCATTTACAATACTCACAGCACCTACATATCTAATATTTATAACAGGATGGAAGTAAGGCTGAATAAATTAGATTTACTAAGGGAAATGTATATACAATTTTCAGAGTTGGAAGTGGGAAACGAATTATGAAAATTTACCAAAAAATAACTTGCGGTGGGGTCAAGCCCCCGAACTTCCTATAACTGTAGCATTAGCTGCAAGTCCAAGATGCCTAAGTGAATAAACCATAGACTTACCCCATTACACGGACGCCAACTGCTGTTGACCCAGCTACGGACTCTATAGTCCCCGCAACAACTAACATGCCGGGCTGCGACAACAAGCTCTACGGGACACCGAGACGACGCCGACGCATGTACACAACACAAAAAATCCCAGGCCAAAGAACTTTGGAAGAAAGAAGAGACTTTTCGACCAGTATCCAGTTAATTCTCAATTATTCTAGAATAGTGTGGAAGCCTATGTTGCATGTGGATCCCTCCCCTGTTTACTTTCTTTGGTGTGCCTCCCTTCCCCTTGTGATCCCGTCGTTCTATGTTCAGTGAACTGCCAAATAATATATAAGACTGGTTGTGCAATTTGAAGAGCACTCTTGGACTGGCTTCAGCAATAGCAGGGCCAATCTAAGGCTTCGGAGATTAGGAATTAAAATGTAAGCAAAATTCTCTTTTGACAAGTAATTATTTTTTTCTTTTTTCTAAATTCCTTTTGGCTTAATATTATTTAATTTTTTTTATAAAACCAAAATTGTAAGATTCTGGTCGGATATGACTAAGCTGAGACTTCAGATAGTTTTCATAATATAGGAATATTAAAGTCCTTTTTTGGCACACTAAATATTTATATAAATTTACATTTGTCGAAGAATATCAACAACATTTGCTTGGTCAAATGTTACGTCTTGGAACTTTTGTTTGGACTTATATTTTGTCTTAGTGTTAAAACTTGGGTTCAAGATTATGAGAAAATAGTTATGGTGTTGAACGCTGATAGCGCAAGTGAAAGAATAGTTGAAAACTCTTTATGAACTTAGTTTATTGGACGCTAGTTAGACAATAGGGCAGATGATGATGTTGTTAATAGAAAGTATTTATTGACTTAGTTTATAGGACGCTAATAGCGCTAGTGAGGAGATTATTGGAAATCACCATATTTCTTTGATTATAAAACAAGTAGTATTTAGACTAAGATAACTAAATGTGTGCTAGTCAACGTTAATATCAATAGTAAACAATTTTGATATTATTTATGTTTAGGGTAAGCCGATGTAAGGCATATTATTCATATCGGTATTTAATCTTGTTTGAGAGCTGTATACAATAATTAAATCAATTTATATTTCATGTAGAAAAATGAGTATTTCAGAGAGATTAAATAAAAAAAATTGGTATTGTACTTTCTTGACTAATATTTACGTATTTAACTTACGATATTGTTAACTTAAAATAATGAAGGTACTTATTATAATATTTTGCGCATTTTTCAAATGAATCTTTGCTGTAGGGATCACGACATTTTCTGTATGTTTTAGGGATTTTCCACTTTTATTTATTGTTCATATTATATTGAGATATTTAATAAATGATCCATTTTTAAGGACTTCACCTTTTACGCAATATCTCTTTCTCTTACATATCCTTAGGTTTAATACTAACCAACTTCTAAGGTTTTTGTTAGGTAAATTGTTTGGAGGACAATTTTTTATTTTTTTTTGCTATTGAGGGTGACCGTGGGGCAGGTTCCGCAATCGGATCAGATTGCGTGTTCTGGGTATAGTTTACATACCCAGGTTTTCTTAGTATTCATGATTCACAACACACACTCTTATCCGCCTTTTGTTGTATTTTTTTTGTTTGTATTTAGACCCTACTAATTAGGTTTTTGAGTTAGGAATAGGGTTTATAACTATTATCAAAATCTGTTTCTAAAATAGAAACTTGGACCTAAATATCTGGTGATCTGGAACACATATTATTTATAGAACACATGAACTCGACAGTTTTTAATTATTAATATTTATCACAGCAGCTTACTACCCGTTTGGGTTGTACGCTTAAGTACTAATTATGCTAATGGATTAGGTGTAGGGAAGGTTGATGTTAAAGGAAGTAAACACGCATTTTCGTAGTGGGAGAGTGTAAAACCACCCCTAGTTCGCCCGACCTAGGTTCGAAGGAAACACTTGGGGTCAGTGGACAGACACGCTACCAACTAAACTAAAGTGTTGGACTAAATGGGTATTTTGGGAGTGTTTTACATTACAACATAAAACTTATTGCCCTGAAGAGTTGATGGGAATTGTTTGATGTTTAGGTTAGCTTACAAATAACTTGAACAGATGTTGCGAGGAAAGCCTACTTAAGGGTTTATGCAGCAACACACAACTTCAGACACAACAGGTTTGAGGGAGAGTGAGAAACCACCCTAATATTTTCCCTGGTTGTAGCCACCTCATGATTTGCAAGAGTATTATTATTAGCACCGCGTCTTACTACCCGTTCGGGTTATACGCAGTGCAAGAGTAGGTCGGTAGGAATGGCACGCGTTACTGATTGGAAGACAGAAATATGTTTTTTTTTTTGTGTCCCGGGAATACGCAGGTGACAAATAACGGGCGTGTGGACGTAAAATTACTTCTAGTCTTTGTGTCAAAAATAGTAATAGGTTCGTACTCTGAAGTGCCTCATCCCCATTTCCACCGCTCTGGATCATTAGTGAAATGATTCCTAATCTATACACAATCTAGCCTGATTCAGTGGCCGAGTGGTCTAACGCGCCACGTCTGTAGGGCTATGGGGGAGATCGTGGTTCGAACCCGTTTGGGTACAACGAGGGTAGTTTTTTCCACTTACATGTAAGCAAAACATATATACAATATTTAATCTTGATGATGTATTACTAGAGCAACTTCATATCAAGTTGTTTGGTAACAATATATATTCGTTAATGTCAATCATGTACAGTTTACTCATACAGTGACAAGGTAGATACTCTAATATATGATAATTTAAAAATTCATAACATTTGTAAGGTCAAATATTCAAACAATTATTAGATAATTAAAACAGGATTATATTTTAGAGGTAATTCTTTTCAATTACTTATTTGAATATATAGTCTTATTTGACATATTTGAATGATAAAATAAAATATACTATTGAAAGCTGACAGGTAAAACGCACAAAAGTGTCAAGAAGGTGTAACAAACTTATATTTGAAAACATGTAAATAATGCTGGGGTTGAAAATAGACATGCATGCATTCTTCCAAACAAATTAAAGTCAAACAGATAAAGTCTCATCAAATCTTAAAAAATATATTATGAACAAGTCTAACAAAAGGGAAAACAGATTAAATGGTGGTTGGAGACTGTGTGAGCAATATTATACGTATTGATTGACGAGTGTTTTTCAAGGTGACCTGGTGGTCTAGGGGTAAGGTGTCAGACTTCTATGCTGGCGGCCGGGGTTCAATCCCCGGTCCCGGCATAAATTTANTGTTTGTAATAAATATTATTAATATTCTACATTAATTATAAATGTTTAATATATTCTTCTGAATGTGGGGAATGCCAGGCCTCCACCGTGGTTCGGATTCCACGTTAAACTGTAGGTCCTCCATTTCATCTCACAATCACCCTACCATTACACATTAGCGTAAGTGCGTATAACCCGAACGGGTGGTAAGACGCAGTGCTAACAATAATATTAATAACTAGTGTTTTCCACTCTCACTCCACGAAAGTGCAAGTCCACATCTTTTAAATCAAACCTTCCTCCTCCCTAACACATTAGCGTAATAGGTACATAAGCGTATAACCCTATCTGGTAGTAAGATGCGGTGCTAAATTAATATACACAATCTGGGACAGCTATAGTAGGATTTTGATAGAAAAAAACAATATTTAGCAATTACGTCAAGTCTTGTGATCTACAACGGCTAACAATGGTTTTAATAGGGATACCAAAAAATAAGAAAGACTTATTGGAGCCACATTGAAATTTATTAATTTTTATCATAGTTATGTATCTACCAAGAATTCGTACCCTTATTTTAAAATACCCATTATTTATGTCAGAATGTGAATACATAACGGGCGATTAGATCCACGCGTCAAGGAACAACCCTGAGAGTATTCTTCTCTTCAACCC